>WOVY01006430.1:0-121326 GCA_013436015.1 Rhipicephalus annulatus | reverse complement strand
TTATCGACAATCGTAGAAGTATGAACGCAGAAACTTGAGCAATACTGGTGGATGCTGTGGATGTGGTCGTACCTGAGCCTTTTTGCTGACAGACAGACCAAAATTCTTGCGTTGAAGTATCCCAAGCAAGACTATCATCTTTAAGGAGAAAATGTGTTTACAATGAAAGAAGAGTAAAAATAAGCACATACATGCACTTACAAACTCACACAGTCATATTTACAAGAAAATATTGAATTGGTTTACAAAGAAGGCATGATCAATGAATCAAGCGATGTCGCCCGACAGTGTGTTCCAGTGATGTGTGCTTCGAAGTAATGTGAGTGTTTATACATAATTGTGCGTGCCAAAAAAGGCTGTATTTTGAATTGGTGATCAATATGTTTCAAAATATTATGAGGTGGGTTTGTGCAAGCTTCACGAAGGCACATTTACTATGATAAAATGTATGAACATAGACCAACAATGACGGCAGTCAGGGTTCTTCAAGAAGGGGTAATGAAAGTGAGTTTGTAATATCTGTAGTGCTGCAGTTGCGAGAATACTACTTGGTGATAAATCCTGCTGCTTCATTTTGTATTGATTCTAGTTAATCGATGAGATATGATTGATGTGGGTTCTAGATGATGGATGCATATTCTATCTTTGAACGGACAAGTGTAGTGTACGCTATCATTTTAAAGGTATAGGTAGTTCACCAAGTAAAGGTTTCTTTTAATAAATCCAAGTGCTTTTGACACCTCACTAGTTATGATATCGATGCGCTTATTCTAAGATAGGTAAGAAGATAAATGAATTCAAATATATATTTAAACAGGGATACTTTTTAAATGGGGACAGCTTGAATTTTTATATTGACTCATTTCTGTTCTATGTGCTCTTGTAAATGTCATGGCCTTTGTTTTGGAAGTGTCAATTTGCATTTGCCACTGGTGGCACCAAAATGTGATTTTATTAATTAAGGTCCAACTATAATGACTTGTTAGCTTGGGTGCTGTCAGTTTTTCTATAGATGATGTAGTTGTATGTAAATAATCTGATAGTAGATGATAAACCATGTCTAATGTCGTTGATGTAAATGAGAAACAAAACTGGTCTCTGGATTGATCCCTGGGGAACACCAGACTTTACATGTGAAAGTGAATATGCGTGTCCATTCACGTAAATTGATTGGCTGCAATTGCTCGGAAAATGATTTATTCAGCTTTTTTCCAAAGCAGTGGCTATCTTATCATTATACATAGAGCCATCTAGAGTTAAAAAGAAGCCTTCCTTGTCAGCAACCAAAACACGCAACTTAGCTTCCATATGCGTCTCAGACAGCATGAACAATGTTGTGAGGAGTGACCATGCTATGTACAACAAAGGCAAGCTTAAAAAGCCAGTAGGCTTTTTTTGTAAAGCTAAGTTGCGTGTTTTGGTTACATTCGTGCTACCTTTGTTTGCGTACTCTTCTATGAACATAATGCTAAAAATACTCATGGATTTAATAACACCATCTCAAGAAAATGAAATGAGAAGAGAGTGTGCTACTCTTGAAATATCTGCAATAAGTGCATAGTGGAGCACGTTTGCAGCTGCATCGCCAATAATAATAATAGCAGTAATATTATAAAAGGCAAGACGTAGCCCGGCAAACCTCTTGTGATGGCAGTTCTAACATAAGCACCTAACTAAAAGGCCTTCAAGCCAAGCCGAAATTGTGGCCATGACAAATATGCACAAATTTACCTATGTGAGAAATGCTGTGCTTGAAAAGTCAGATATGGTATGTGATATGTAGAAGGAACATACATCAAAATAGTGCATGTACCAACATGGAAGATAAGAAATGCTTTAGTCAATGAAAAGAACAAGCTGCGAGCGGAAATTTTAGTGCTTTTTTATTTTTTCTGTGGTGCTTAGGCATCTAGAATTTTCCCCCTTAGCTTAATTACCTCCCCGAAGCTATGCACCATCTTGCCCATTAACAACTATTGTTAAACTATTGTATGTGGCATTGTTGATGCAAAATGACCTTAGAGTAGGAACAACGGTCGCATACATCGAAGAAATTGTCGAAGCCACCAGTGCTTTCGCCCTCGCCGATTCTGCGGAACCTGCTCAGAGGAACCAAGCCCCTCCCATAGCTTTCGACGTCAATCCCAGACTTCCGAACGATAAACAAGATCAGCTCAAGGCCCTGCTCCTGCAATACGAAGATTGCTTTTCGTCGTCATCGAAAATTCGGCAGACCCCAATCACGAAACATCGCATCATAACCGAAGAAAATGCCCGACCACTCCGTCAGAGTCCGTACAGGGTTTCGACGCGAGAACGTGAGGCCATGAAGAGACAAGTTAATAAAATGCTGCGGGATGACATTATCCAGCCGTCCAAGAGTCCATGGGCATCCCCCGTGGTGTTAGTGAAGAAAAAGGATGGGACCCTACGTTTCTGCGTCGATTATCGCCGCCTGAACAAAATCACAAGAAAGTACCTGTATCCTCTCCCACGAATAGACGACGCACTTGATCGGCTCCATAACGCCAAGTACTTTTCGTCAATGGACCTCAAGACTGGCTATTGGCAAATCGAAGTCGACGAAAGAGACCGAGAGAAGACGGCGTTTATAACACCCGACGGCCTCTTCGAGTTTAAGGTGATGCCCTTCGGCCTTTGCTCAGCGCCTGCAACTTTTCAACGCGTTATGGATACAGTACTGGCAGGATTAAAGTGGCAGACTTGCCTTGTGTACTTGGACGTCGTCGTCGTGGGTTTTCCTCGAGTTTCGACGAGCATCTTCGGCGCCTTGAAGCTGTACTTCAAGCCATCAAGACTTCCGGACTCACATTGAAGCCAGAAAAGTGCAGATTTGCGTATGAGGAGCTCTTGTTTCTGGGGCACGTTATCAGCAAGTCTGGAGTTCGTCCCGATCCACGGAAAACAGCCGCCATCGCCGACTTCCCGCCGCCCACTGACAAGAAAGCAGTGCGCCGATTTCTGGGCCTGTGTGCCTATTACAGGCGGTTCGTGAAAAACTTCGCCCGCATCGCCGATCCTCTCACTAACCTTACCAAGGCCGACGTGGAATTTAAGTGGGAAACGCCGCAGGAACACGCTTTCCAGGAGCTAAAACATCGCCTCCAGACGCCTCCGTTACTTGCCCATTTCGACGAATTCGCCGAGACAGAAATACATACTGACACAAGCAGCGTAGGTCTTGGCGCCGTTCTTGTGCAGAGGGCTGACGGACTTGAAAGGGTTATTAGCTACGCCAGCCGATTGCTATCCAAAGCAGAAGCAAATTATTCCACAACAGAAAAGGAGTGCCTCGCCATCATCTGGGCTACGTCGAAATTTCGCCCCTACCTCTACGGCAGGCCCTTCAAAGTTGTGAGCGACCACCACGCATTGTGTTGGCTAGCCACCTTGAAGGACCCTTCAGGTCGCCTCGCACGATGGAGCCTGAGACTTCAAGAATATGACATTACTGTCATTTACAAGTCCGGCAAAAAACACTCCGACACCGACTGTCTCTCTCGTGCGCCTGTCGACCAACCGCTACCCGACGACCCGGATGACGACTACTTCTTAGGAACGATAACTACCGACGACTTCACTGAACGACAGAGGGCCGACCCGGAACTTAAGGCCCTAATAGAATACCTCGAAGGCAGGACCACCGAAGTCCCGAAGGTATTCAAGCGCGCACTTGCGTCGTTCTTTCTACGAAACGGTCTTCTACAAAAGAAAAACTTTTCACCGCTTCGAGCTAAGTACCTCTTTGTGGTGCCTTCAGCTCTGCGACCAGAACTCCTGCAGGCCCTGCACGACGATCCGACGGCAGGGCACCTCGGTGTTTCTTGCACGCTCGCGAGGATACAAGAAAGGTACTACTGGCCACGTCTTACCACCGACGTCACTCGTTATGTGACGACATGCCGGGACTGTCAGCGACGCAAGACACCGCCAACAAGGTCAGCGGGACTTCTGCAGCCAATTCATCCACCTTGCCGACCTTTCCAGCAGATAGGTATGGACCTACTGGGGCCGTTCCCGACGTCGGCTTTCGGAAACAAGTGGATCGTGGTAGCTACCGACTACCTCACCTGTTACGCCGAGACGAAAGCCCTGCCAAAAGGCAGTGCATCAGAGGTAGCTAAGTTCTTCGTCGAAAATATCGTCCTACGTCACGGCGCCCCGGAGGTCCTTATCACCGACAGAGGAACGGCGTTCACTGCCGACTTAACTCAAGCGATCTTGGCATACAGCCAAACAAACCACCGCCGGACGACAGCGTACCACCCACAGACCAATGGCCTCACTGAGCGGCTTAACAAGACGATCGCCGACATGCTGTCAATGTACGTCGATGTCGAACACAAGACTTGGGACGCCATTCTTCCGTATGTGACCTTCGCATACAACACGGCGGTGCAGGAGACGACGCAGATATCTCCATACAAATTGGTCTACGGAAGGAGCCCGGCAACGACGCTCGATGCTATGTTACCCAACGTCACCGACGAATGAAACCTCGATGTGAGCGAGTACCTTCAACGCGCCGAAAAAGCCCGACAACTTGCGCCTCTCCGTATCAAGAATCAACAGACGACCGACAGCCACCGTTACAACCTTCGACGACGCTTCGTGGAATACCAGCCCGGTGAACGTGTTTGGGTGTGGACGCCGATACGCCGACGTGGACTAAGTGAAAAGCTTCTGCGACGGTACTTCGGACCGTACAGGGTGGTTCGACGTCTCGGCCCACTTGATTACGAGGTTGTCCCCGACGGCATCACGAACACTCAACGACGCCGATCGCGACCTGAAGTCGTCCATGTCGCGCGTCTCAAGCCGTTTCATGCGCGTTAACAAACTGAAAGTGTTTTTTTGTATTATTGTTGTATCGTAATTTATTCATTGTACTTTCTTGCATTATTATTCTACATTCATCTTTAGTTAAAGCATCGGGACGATGCCTTTTTTTTTTCAGAGGGGGGCAATGCCACGTTCCATTTCCCAAGTTTTTGTTATCGTCCCAAAACACCACACAATTCTCAGTGCAAATTACGCCTGCAGTTTTCGAGAAGGTTCTGGGCTGTAGTAGATCATTTCGATAAGATCACGCCCACAGTGCGAACGGTACAGATTGTTCTGGAACCTACGCCGGCGCCAGCGATAACGCTAGAACATTCGACGGCAAGAGTATAAATGCCGACGCGCTTCGCCGCTTGTCAGTTGTTGATCGAAGGCCGACGCTGCGTTCGCCGCTATCAGTCCGACACTGCTATCTGTGCGAGACTGCTGCTGTAATTGGACTTTCCGTTTACCGGGCACAGGTTCACCCAAATAAACAGTTAAATCCCAACACGGAGTCTCCTGTCTTCGGCCACGTCACGACTCCGTGACAATATGCTCGAGCTCCTGCAGGATCACCGGCTGAATGTGACAACCAGTTCACCATTTATACGACACGAAGTACTGACATTTTGGATATCACTGTTCGCACAGTGTTTCAATGGAGTCATTCAAGCTTAAGATATGGTGCTCCCACAAAAAAATTTTTCTTCTTGTGCTGTGACAAACGGGAAAACTATGTAGACAATAACAAAAAGAGATCACAGCCAGGCTTAACGGTGCTATGTCTGCCTCAATAAATTAATGTAATAAATTAATGCAAGTGTGCTTATGTCACGATGGTGTTGCCAGTTTATTACTACATTTGATATGAACCTCTGCTCGCTCCACCATGGTGTTCCTGGGGGTGTACACAGTCTTACCTCTGAGACAGCATTGCCAGAACTAATTTCACTGTCAGAATCTTGAACAGGTGTGCGACAAGCATGCACCAGTGCAGAGAACACAAGAGAAGTGGTCACTGCTTACATGTTCAAGGTCCTATGCACGCACACCGGACTATGATTTTGCAGTGTCTTACATTTTGAGTGGACTATACATCGTGATGGCTGGAGCCATCTCTGTGGTCACCAGCTAGACTGTCACAATGTGCATACTGTTGCTTGAGACAACTGCTTAGGACAAAAAAAGGGTACCGTAGAAAAAATATTTTTAGGCTGATGTAAGGGCTTGTGGTGAAGAGACTCTCAAAAGGTATATGGTGTGTCATCTTGCAATAGAGAAATAACATTTATACCTAGTTTATGTTAGTAGGAGTCTTCTGCTAAACATTGGCCATACTAGCTTGTGGTTAGAGAAGGATGATGTCCAGAAGATACCCTCCTGAAATGTCAACCTGCACCGTCCTCCTTTGCCCTTCTTGGTGCACTGGATGTTTTGCCCTATAGATACTAATTCCTTCAGTGGGTGCTCTTGAAGGGCTTGTGAATAAGCTCACTCTTACCACCTGCTTTACCCAAGGGCCAATCCTGCTGTTGGAACTTGTTTGCTTGGCAGAAATTTTTAACAGGAAAAGAAGCTTCACTCGTTACACAAATAAAGCTACAGCATTGCAAGATTACTATGATGTTATGTACACAGACCTCCCACGTATAACTCACTAAAATGTCACCACTTACCTCTATGGTGAGCCTGATTAAGCCTTAAGAAAGCATGTAAGTTTCTTGATCCTATACTTTTTAATCAGTACATGAACCTTGAAAAAACAAGATCGTCACGTGCAGTGCATAAAACCAGTGCTTATGAAGTGCAATGACGCCATCGGAAGCATCAGCAAAAGTAAATTCACCCTGCTAGAAACCAAATTCTGCATGAAGCCTGTAAATGTGCTGTTAACAAAGTCTTCTCAACAACTTCATTACTACTACTTCTGCAATTTGCATAATCCTGTCTCATGCATACCTTGCTGTCAACCAAAAAATTATTGACCTCTGAGGTGTTACTCATGTGACCATGCTGCATACCTCATACCTGCAAGCCTCAGTGCTAACATAATAAAATTGAAGACTTTAATAAAGTAATGCTCTCTGCTACCCAACCCTTCAAAAAAAAATTTTTAGCATCCACTTCAAGCCTGTTTTTTTAAAGACTGAACAGGCACAGCGACGTGACTCATGAAAGGCATTTCCGCAGCTTGTGGAGCAACTAAAACCTCTTTGAAGCAGCATAAAAGCGGCCTGAAGCTTTTAAGCTAGAGCTGTTGCACCCCATGTTACAGGGAACTAGTTCATGAACATATGCATGCATGTTCACTTGGACTTCTGCTCAACATAAACGTAGGCTTTTTGCTTTTTTGCAGACATCCCCAATTTATATCAAGCTATCAACTGCTTTCCGGGAATTCACATGGTATTTGTAAATGACTCTGGCTTTCAGTGATAGTTTAGCTACAATATTGAAGCACAGACTGGTAAGACTTTTTATGCATTGTATTTACTTTCCAAAAAAAAAAAAACAGGTCTGATTATATTATTGCTTTTATTAGTACAACCTAATAGTTCAATGTGTGGAGAAGTGGTTGCTGTCATCGTTTATGTACAGAATTGTTCCTGATTAATGAGCACTTCATAAAAAAAGGGTTTTGTAAGTGGTCCTTACTGCCCATTATTTATTACAGCTCAACAAAATTTAGAGTTATGGGGGAGTGAATAGTTACACTTGGCAAACTGTTTAACATGTACAGTCGTCAAGGTCGAGAAGCCCAGTTGACACAGTGGAACACCATGCTTTCTAGGAGAAGTAACAGTGATTGTACAGCATACGGTACTGCTGATAAAATTTTCCCACTGTATGGACTTAAAACTTAACCACCCTGTATGAAACATTTTGAAAGTAAACTGTAACAAATAGGACCACAAATTAAAAAAAATTAACCAAATGGTCAGTTCTATATGCAGGTACTAAATTACTGTATTTTAATACAGTCAGTCAAGCAAGACTGTTGTTCAAGCACAACTAGCTCATTAATACTTTTATCTGACTGTAACCACAACAGTTAGAAACTATTTAACTGAAGTCACGTGGTAACATTTGTAGTATAAGCGGGTTCAAATTGTTAAGAAAGTTTGTGCCCAGCAACATTTTCAACTACATTGCACGTTCATGTCCACTGTGATGACATCTCAAAATCATAGGGGTAACGTATGGATTTCAAGCGCATGCCTTATACTTGCTCTCTGAGAGAACACAACAACGAAGAGTGCATGCACGCTTGACACAAATAATGAAATTTTTGAAAAAGATGTAGCAGGTTTTGTCTCTTGGTGCAGATCCCTGCAGGCATTTACCTAATTACCACCCCATTTTGCCAACAAGCAGCCCATGTAAGACGTTCGAACATGCGCTATTATGTCGGGTCATAACCAGTTTCCTCGAACCACCTGGCATTTAGTTCTGGCACGACATAGTTTTTATAGATTTATTTCTTGCAAACTGTGCGAGTAATTGTAGACCATTCTTCAACAGTTATTTTCATGCTTACTCGATAGGAAAACATGAGCTACAAATTTTCTAAGTTTCTAAAATATGAATGGTAATTGAATTGTGAATGGTAATCTACACCCAGCCTTAGTACATATTTCCTTTATAATCATTTTCAATTTGAGGCATGGCACAAATTTTGAAGTACGACTAAAGCCTCCGATAGGCATGTTTCGTTTATTTGAAGGTGCCATGCAACAATTTTGAATTAATCCTGCAATGAACTAAAATCTGAATGCCTTGCAAATTGCCTGCGACAAAATGTATTTTACTAGGTAAATTGTTCTGGGCTTGTTACACAAGCTGAAGATGATGAGGATACTGACTGCCGCATCGTCACTGATGAGACAGAGGATAGCGCGTGTACAATTTAGGTACACACACGAGGCCCAATGTGAGTGCTACATTTCTAATTTACACACGAGCGCGCGCAATATGTATGCTTTACCGCAATACACTACGTGCACTTCACCGCAAGGCACGACTGCCTTGCGGCACTGTTCAATTTTAAGAAGACGCTTAAGGTGGTAATTTCGACCGGAGTTTTCTAGTGCTACCAGCATATTTTCAATTTTATTTCCTTTTTTTTTCTTTGTATAGACCCACAAGAACAGACATAGCTTAGAAAACCGATTATCGTAATCGGCGACAGCATATTTAAGCCAGTTGAAAAATAACGTCGTGTGAACGCCTGCTAATATTCCATCGCTTCCAACTTGTGCATTTCGTATCTGTCTCACGCAGTTACGCAAGACAAAGCTTCAATGAAAGTTTTGGCACAAGCATACACTTCACCCAAGCGACACATCGATTCTTACGCAACACACGTGCTTACCAGGCATACACGTGCGTCATACATCCACAAATAGCATAACACACGGTGTTCATGATCGGGTAAGTCATTACCACATTGCTGAGAGACAGTATTACAGAACGAGATCACGTATCCATGCGCAGAGGCTGTTCTCGCGAATGCATACAGCTCCCGACCAAGCAAAGACCACGGATAAATAACCACCGCACGGTAAACATTCTCACAAGTTAGTGAGGAACCTTACGGTAGACCTTTCGTTCTCACAGCGTAAACGTCCCCCAATTATATGATGGCGAGATGGGGAGGTGGCGCGAGCGCGGCGCGAAAGGCGATCCGCCGTTCTATGACACGTAGCGGTGGCGCTGCGGCTCGTAGTAAGATGCCCCTCCGCCGCGGCCTTCTATCTACTGCGTACACGGCGCTCATTTCATTATCGGCTGCTCGTTTTGGCATGAGCACGACAATACATCTAAGCTTTCAAAACCGCTCTGATGCGGTACAAGTATCTGATACTTGCGTTATGGTCCCTGTAATCGTATAATTTATTTCACTGCACTCACTTTTGGCTGGAACCGGTAGCCTGTCGTCCTAGTGTGCACTGTGCGACTGAAGTTCATAGCACCCGCACTCGCTAAAAATATGGCTGGGCTAAAGTGTAAGACTACTGCCGAGATATTGCAAAAGTTTGATCGACATTGCTGGTGTCAAATGACACCACTTTTCCGCTTTTATTCACTACAGGCAGACTTCAGAGATTAACACTTATTTTGCATACAAGATTAATTTACAATAACATATTCATATCTGAGCAACATACACAAAGCCAAAAAGAATCAAGAAAACGCATTCCACATACACAAATAAAACAAATTAAAACAAAACATATAGCAAAACCTAACACAAACAGAACATACAATAAAATAAAATATCACGCACAGTTATATTGAAAAATCACAGAAATTTTGCCTTATACAGTGCCATATTATTGGAATGCAAATACAAAGAGTGTGACGTATCTTGCAAAAAATTGAAGAAAAAGCATCTGCTAGTACTCATGAGATTTCTTTGGACACTGGAATGATGCATGAGGAGTAGATGACGTCAAGACTAGGACCAGTTGTCTTACAAGATGAGACACTACAATCCACAAACACAACCAATAAAAGCATTGTTATCGTGCTATGGCACTGATGCAAAAATTTTCTGCTGAAAAAAATTCAAGATAGAAGCACTCAACCACATTACAATACACGTCTCAATTTCAGCAATTTCATTTGCTTCTGCCTTTCACTTCGTAAAGAATTCTGGCTTTTCACTTGGAAATAAAGCCTAGTTAACACGTAAAACTTGGTTATCTTGTTGGTGAGAATTGTGCTGTGCTTGGCACATCCAACAAGAGTCAGCTTTGCGAGCTGAAGGAATGAAACTAACTCAATAAGGCTATCACTGTTCACCTGCTTTAAACTAAAGCAGCGTGTAAGTGTGTTTTCAAGTGTTGTCACAAGTGAATTTAGCTGCTCTGATGGGTATAAAAGGCCTCCCCTGCCTACTGCTTTAGTGAGGGATGCTGTTTCTGGAGGTGACCCATCCTTTTCTTGAAGCAGCTGTCGGCAACAATCCGTGCACTTGGTGCTGGCAATACTTCGTCTTGCCACATAGCCAGCCATGTAATATATGAGCCTCAAGTCGCTGGCTTGCACAACCATCGAAATGTGGCCAAGGAGGTCACAACCATTCAGCACGTCATGAGCCTCAGAAAGATTGCCTATGTCAAGAAGATCATCGATTCTTTGCTGAGGAGTATTGCTGCCATCATCAGTTCCTAGTAGCTTCCTACCAAGTTTCTCAAGAATCCTGAAGACACGTTTCCATGTGTACGCGACTTAACGAGGTTTTGGAAACGTAGTGTGTTTACTGAGATTAAAAACTGGCTCGGAGTAGGGTGGTCATTACACCCTGACATTTGTCGCACAATCCCAAAAAGCCTTTCAATTGAGTCTTGGCACAACCGGCTTGTCATAAGGTAATGGTAGTTAAGCTTGGTAACTACATAATCCAACAAATGCAGAGTGCTCGAAAGAGTGAACCAGAGGCCTTCAGCTGTGCTCTGACTTAGATAGCCTTCGGATGTAGCTGCTATTTCCCACTCATCCAAATATTCCAGGAAGCTTTCAATAGAACCATGATGAGTGTTTCCTGGCCTCAGAGCGCCTGAACTGCATCTCGAGAGCCCTGGGGAGATTACTTCGGGCGACGCACTTCTTTCTTCTAAAATGTCTACCTCGTCAGTACACGCGGCATTACTTGTCTCGTGTCTCGGAGACTTCACAGGAAGGCCACAGGTCGAGGTTTTCAACTTTCTTTTCTGGGGTGCCTTCTTCGACAAATACTGAGGGAGGTTGGGGAACACAGTCGGAATCGCATCGCTTGTCAGCACAGGTCGATCGCGAAGAATCGTCACTGTCACACCGTTGATCGTGTGCGTAAACGATCGCACAATATACTGCTCATCAAAATGAAGCTCGCGGATTCTTGAGCTTGCGTCGAGGAGTTGATCTGCACATGGCACTGCACGCTGCCATGCTTTTAAGCGTTCAGGCTCTTTCGGCACGGAAAACAGCGACACACGTTGACCAGATCTCCTCGACGAGACCTAGCCGGACGAATAGCCGGGTGCGAAGCAGTGTGTCTGCGTCGTTTTCTTCTTCATGACGCCCGATTCCATAGCGTTGGCGGTAACGCACGAAAACTTGCACGAACAATCCACGCCGTGTTTTGTAAAACGGCGCGGAGGAGAACGGGCGACGCACACACGACTGAACGCGGCACAGGCACAGCACGAAAGAATGCACGTGAGCGCTCCGCGGCGAGCATCGGATGGATGGATGGATGAATGGATATGGCTGTACCCTTTAGATCGGGCGGTGGCTAGCGTCATCAAGCCGTAATACTTAATGAACCCAAAACTATATTTATTTTTTTTCCTTAGAAAGGGAGTTTGAGGATTCGTACTTTGCAGTGAAGAGTTTATATTTCACTCGTGCCATGACTTTAGCCACCAATCAGATAACCTCCTTCCAGTTAAGTCTACTTGCTTAAAGTCTATTTTGCCCTCCCGGTCCGTAAACCCCAGTGCTTTGAAAAACTCTCCGCCATCATTCTGAACTATAGGGTGAAGCCCTTTACAGAACATTATCAAGTGCTCGGCAGTTTCTTCTTCCTCTCCACACGCAATCCATACCGTGTCTACCCCTTTGTATTTGGCCCGATATGTCTTGGCTCGCAATACTTCCGTCCTGGCATCAAACAGTAGAGAACTACCACGATTATTATCATACATCCTTTTTTTGGCGATTTCCTGCTTAAAAGTTCGATAGATCTCTAGTGCGGACTTTTCAATCATGCCCATTTTCCACATGTCAGTCTCCGTTTCCTTCACTTTCTTCTTAACCGATAGTTCTTTTTGGTTTGGCCACCTGCTGTTTTCTAAGTATTTACCAGTCAACTTCCTGGTTCGCTTCCTCCATTTTGTATCGACATTCTTCATGTACAAGTAGCTGAAAACCTTCCTAGCCCAACGCTCCTCCTTCATTTCTCTCAATCGCTTCTCAATTTTATCTTGCTGCTAGCTTCCCTGCCCTCAAATGATGTCCATCCCATATCACCTTGTACTCCCTGATTTGGTGTATTCCCGTGAGCTCCTAAAGCAAGCCTACCTATTCCACGTTGCTTAATTTCTAATCTTGCTTGAACTTCTGATCTCATGCACAAGACCGCATTGCCGAACGTCAGCCCAGGAACCATGACCCCTTTCCATATTCCTCTCACAACATCAGACCTATTGTAACTCCACAGTGCCCTGTTTTTCATTACCGCTGCATTCCTATTACCTTTAGTCGTCACGTATGTTTCGTATTCCTTTAGGTACTCGGCCCCATTGCTTATCCATACGCCCAGATATTTGTATTTATCTGTTATCTCTAGCGTGACCTCCTGTATCCTAAGCTCACTACCTTCGTTGTCATTGAAAATCATGACTGCTGATTTTTCCTTACTGAATCTAAAATCTAACCTATCTCCCTCATTACCGCAGATGTCCATCAATCTCTGCAAATCTTCCTTGTTGTTGGCCATTAGCACTATATCATCTGCGTACATTAATGCTGGTAGTGCCTGATCAATAAGTTTTCCTTGTTTGACTAAAGAGAGGTTGAAGCCCAGCCCACTTCCCTGTAATTTTGCCTCTAATCCTTGTAGGTACGTCATGAATAATAAGGGTGACAGGGGGCACCCCTGCCTAAGCCCCCGTTTTACCTCTGCAGGCTTGGTTTATAACTATCTTGTTACCTTTATAGATACCCTTTAAAAGATTAGTGACTACATGTTCCACGCCTAGTGTGTCCAGTATTCCCCACAATTCCTCTAGAACCACGCTATCGTACGCTCCCTTGATATCCAAGAATGCTAGCCACAGGGGCTTGTGTTCCTTTTCTGCTATTTCGATGCACTGCGTCAGTGAGAACAGATTGTCTTCCAACCTCCTGTGTTTACGAAACCCATTCTGCAGTTCCCCCAGCACCCCCTCATCTTCTATCCATGCCTGCAGTCTTTCCTTTATAATCTGCATCGCCAGCCTGTAGACCACTGATGTCACTGTTATAGGACGGTAGTTGTTTATGTCAGCTTTGTCCCCCTTTCCTTTATAGATCATGCTCATCCTGCTAAGTTTCCATCCATCTGGGACTTCACCATCGATTATTGTTCTGCTCATTGCCTCTCTCAAAGTCTGTTTAGACTTTGGATTCATTGTCTTTATCAGCATAATTGGAATGCCATCTGGGCCTGTTGATGTACTACTTGGAACCCTCTTCTCAGCCCTTTCCCACTCTCGATGTGAAAATGGAGCCATTGTGCCATTTGATCCATCCTTGTCTATTCTGGTGCATAAGGCACTTCTTTGTTGAAATTTTTCTGTCACCCTTGTTCCTATATATTCAATAGCTTCATCCCCTTCTAGCCTAGCACCTTGAGCTGTAGTTATACAGCTCTGCTCAAGGCTTGTTTCATTTCTTAGGAAGCTTAGATGGTTCCGAAATTTCGCAGCTGCCTTTCTATCTTTTTTATGTACTTCTGCCAGCCACTGAGCTCCCTTTCTTCTAATCTTTCCACTGATCAGAAGGGATGCATCCCTTCTACAGGTTAGAAATATTTCCCTTTTTTTTGCAACATCATCTGTCGGTTCATCCCGCTGCTTAGCATGTCTGTGTTCCCTAGAGGCTTCCTGGCGTTTCGCTATGCCTCTCTTAACTTCCTCATCCCACCAACTTTTGGGTTTGTGTCTTCTTTTCCGGGGTCACTTGTCACGTGCCTTAGCAAGCTCTAGCTCAAACAGTCTAATTAGATTCGTGTATGTCCACACTGTTATTATCCTCAGTGATTACTTTCTCAAATTGTTTATTGGCTATTTCGATTTGCCTTTCTGACTAAAAATTTTTCTGTAGTTGCTCATCTTGTCTCCTTCCCACTTTCACTGCTGTTCCAAAACTTGGCTTGATATGTTTGTGATCACTACCCAGACTTCTGGAGCCACCTTCATCTATGTGCATTTCTCTGAGCTTATCATACATCTTATGTGACATCAGTGCCTAATCTATCGTCGACTGCAGCCTTCCTACTTCCCATGTTATTTGCCCTTCACACCTCTTGCTACTGTTGCAAATCATCAAATCAAGTCTTTCACACATATCCATGATCATTTTGCCTGTCAGGTCGGTATACCCATCTATATCTTCTATGTGCACATTCATATCTCCCAGTATAATTATCTCGCACTCTCCTCCTAACTACTGAATGTCATTTGATATACACTCTACCATTGCCTGGTTTTCCTCTCGAACCTTTGCTCCCGTCCACAAGTACACGAAACCAAGGAGTGTCATCTGACCAGCCACTTTCCCTTCTAGCCATAAATGTTCCTTGCACTCCTGCTTGACCCTTTGCAAGTCTGTACTTTTATGAATAAATGCCCCGATACCACCCCCCTTTCTGCTGCCTTCTGCTCTATTACAATATTCCCGCGCGTAGTCCGGATCGTTAGGAGGTTGTTTCGTGTCCCTCAGATGTGTTTCTACAAAACAGTACACCATCGGCCTCTCCTCCCTTAGCTGTTCTTCTATCTCTTCCCACTTCAGCCTGTTCCTACCATCCTGCATGTTAATATAGCCTATGTCTGAATTGGCTCGGCGCTCGTGGCTACGTCTATTTCTGCCCCGGACTCTACCTATCTTAGATATTGGTGCCACTTTGGAATCGCATCTGTCCATACCACTTGTCGAAGAGTCTCCCTGGTTTTTTTTCTCATTGCCAGATATACTGCACCCCGAAGGGCCCGCTTTGCGTCTTGCAAGTCGCCAACCCACCTCATGACCTAGCCGCCCATCGTAGTGAATTCTGTCGCGTTGAAAACCACGCCACCTATGCACCTCTCTGTTTATTTCCACCACATCAAAGCCTTTCTCTCGACTCATCCGCCATATCTCTTGGTTTGTGTTGACAACCACTCATTGCAGGTTGCTATCATGCACCAGTACCTCCAGTATCGTGCATATCACTACCTGTACCTGAGGAGAAGTGGCGCGCATGTCATCGACGCTTTTCGCCAGTGTGGTCGCTAGTACTGCTGTATCTTCATTTAAGACATAGCTTAAACCGCCTGAAATTATCACGAGGTTTCGTCTATCAGCTGTAGTTTTGAGCTTTGCGCTCGCTTGCCTCATGACTGCTTCCAGCTTGGGTCCTGGGAGCGCCCCTACTGCAAACCTCTTGTCTCCTCTTACCGTCTCTTTGATGGATTCTGTGCATCGATTTAAATTCGAGTCCTGGCGATTATCACATGCTGTGACTTTTCAGCTGGAGCGTCCTGCACTTGGGGGTTACTTTCACCTGTGAAGCCGACTGCTTTGTCTTCTCCCTGCCCCACCACTACTTCGCTGAAGCTGGGCCTTGCGACAAATGAACCGGCTGAACCTGTTTTTTTTTCAAAACTTGCTTGCTCTTTCTTCTCCGCAGTTCTTGTGGCCGGTTCCCTACTGTTCTCTCCGTAGGCCGCTCCTCTGTTTAGCTTGCCTAGCGCTTCCTCGTCGGACTTCAGCTTTTCTCCCATAGCCCTCGTTTTCTCTCGCTCTGTCACCAACGCAGTCTCGAGCTCGGTGATTCTCATCAGCATGTCACTCTGGGTAACCATCATTTTCTCTATTTTTTTCTCGACCTCACATTGCCTACACTTCGCGTCAGCCTCTTCTCCTTCCGCTTCTACACTTGGGTCCACTTTAAAACCAACCCCACATCTTGAACACTTCACAGTCTTTTTAACAATGTCTTTCTGACACCAAATGTCCCTATGACTTGTCTCACTCGATATTTACAAAACTCGAGCCCTGACCTACGATAAAGAGAAAGTCTAAGCTGTACTACAAAAACTTGTGTGTTCAATGTACGTGCACTTCCCCCACGGGGTGGCAAAAAACAACAACAAACAACAAAAAATTAAACACACACACGCACAAACTAATAAAAACCTGGAGACTGACCCCCGAAAAAGCCGTACAATAAAATAAGTGCTACAAAGATTTTAACTGCTGCTTTATAATTATAAAGACCAGCTCAAAACATGCAAAACTACTTATCTTTGCAGTCGATCGGGAGCGCTCAAAAACACGTCTATCTACCGAATCGAGATGCGTGGCGAAAGCGGCGCCGTCGACAGTGCAGTTATTGCGCAGTACCACAGTGGAAAACTCCAGTCTTTGTTGCAGCAGTTCTCTGCTGACATTTTCAACTGTGACGAAACTGGCTTGTTTTACAAGCTGCTGCCGGAAAGAACACTCGCTTTTGCTGGTGACGCATGCCATGGTGGCAAGTATAGCAAAGAGCAACTGACCGTTCTTGTCTGGCAGCGAGAAACTTCCTTTGTTAGTAATCGGGAAGTGCAAGAGCTCGAGGTGTTTTAAAGGGGCAACGCTGCCAGTGTTATACGAAGCCAAGAAAAAGGCATGGGTAACGCAGCAGTTGTTCGAGAGTTACGTCCGCAGGTTGGACAGGAAGTTTGAACAACAGAACAGACGTGTTCTGCTCTTTGTTGACAACCGCGCTGCTCATGGTCACATCAATAACTTGAAGGCTATCCAGCTGGAATTCATGCCGCCCAACACGACTGCGATCCTCCAACAGATGGACCAAGGCGTTATCCGTAATCTGAATTTTTTGTACCGTTCACGTATACTCAAACGCATAGTGCTGTGCTCGGAAAACGGGAAAGGCCACAGCGTTGACCTTCAGTCTGCTGTTGGAATGCTTGCGGACGCATAAAAGGCAGTAACGCAAGACACGCTTCGCAACTGCTTTCGCCACGCGGGCTTCGTACTCGACACAGAGGCAGCAGACTTGCCTGAAGAAAGCGACAGCGTGACTGACTTGTGCCCTCTCAAGGACGATATTGCTACGTAGCTGACATATCAGCAGTCAGAAGACGACAGCAAGGAAGTGGTCTGTCGGTTGTGCGTGCTGCAGTCTTCCATCTTATTCGACGCCATACGCATCAGTTTGAATATAGATTTCAAATAGACACGCCTCGTGTTAATTTTACGTAACATCTTTGTGGTGAAGGTGCTGGGCACTTCCCCGTCTTCATCACGAAGCTCCGCAACGGCTGCATCATCATAGATCCAACCATGTCACAGGTTGAACAACCATTGTCTTCGCCACCTGCCCCTACCGTGACTTCTGCATACGTAGTTCTACCTCCTGCTCGTGATCCCGGTGTATTTTCCGGTCAGGATGGCGTTGACGTCGACAAATGGATCAACCGGTACGAACGGGTCAGCGCAAGCTATAGGTGGGACCCAACTCTTATGCTTGCCAATGTGCTTTTTTACCTTGATGGTCCACCGCGAGTGTGGTTCAAGACGCACGAAGCGGAGATTACGGGCTGGGACTCCTTTAAAGAGAAGATCCGCGACTTTTTGGCGACACCGTTGGGCGGCAGATCGCATCGCGGAATCAACTGGTGGCTCGTGCACAGACGTTGACAGAGTCGTACGCCGCGTACATTCACGACGTCATTGCCCTATGCCGCCAGATTGACGAGCACATGAGTGAGTCGGAGAAAGTGACCCATGTACTGAAAGGCATAGCAGACGACGCATTTAATCTTCTAGTTTACAACAACGTTGCCATCGTCGACGCCATCATTAAAGAGTGCTGGCGGTTTGAAGAAGCCAAGAGCCGCCGTATTATTCAGCGATTCACCCGGCTGCCCAACACTGCCGCGACCTCATCGTGTGAAGCCGCCCGCCAGTCCCCCACATATGACAACGTCACACGCATTGTTCGTGGGGAAATCGAAGCTGCCTGTCCGGCTCCTCTTCAGCCACCCGTTTTCGCAACGCTCGCCTCTGACCAACAACAGCCGTCAGTGGCGTTAATACAAGCTGTGGTGAGGCAGGAGTTTACGAACCTCGGACTTCCATCAGCATGTCCCTTGACTCGCCCTGAAGTCCCGTCCTACTCCCGAGGACACGCTCGCCGTTCACCTCCAACAATGCCCTTCCGTAACCCTTCGGAATGGCGAACACCCGACGACAGGCCTATTTGTTTTTCCTGCCACCAGCCTGGGCACGTTTCTCGCTATTGCCGCCGCCGTTGGTCAAACCAACCACGTCAGACTTTCTCTACCTCGGCGCTCATGCATCCGAGGACCCCTCGAGGTTCAGTCGCCGCACCCTTCAATTTCTATTCGTCGTCTTCTTACGAGCCTTCCACTGACGCCCCTTTGCCCGGTCGCCGCTACCCTGACGCCCCTTCGTCCGGTTGCCGCAGCTCTTGCTCCCCGTCGCCGCTATGTCGCCAATCGCGCTCTCCGCCACCTCGGCGCTTTTCCTCGCCGAGCTTCTCTGGACAACCGCCACAGGAAAACTAGATATTGCAGCTTATAGAGGTGAAGCTGCAATACCAATGACGGCCGAAAATCCTCTACTGACGCTTCCCACGCACCATAGCCTGCTTGAAGTACAAGTCGACCATGTTCCTGTGACCGCCCTCATTGACACAGGTGCGCACCTGTCGATTATGAGCGCTCCTCTACGCTGCCGCTTACTAAAGATTATGACGCCATCTACGACGCAGGCAATACGTGTTGCCGATGGCGGTACTGTACCAGTAATCGGAATGTGCACTGCTCGTGCCAGCATTGCCGGTCGTCACGCCGTGGTCCTTTTTGCCGTGCTAGCCTGCTACCCTCATGACCTCATACTTGGCCTTGATTTCCTTTCGGCACACTCGGCCATAATTGATTGTTCGTCTGGTACCCTCAGCCTCGATCTACCAATCTTTGCCGACTACTCTGCAAAGCCCACCAGTCGCTTGAGCCCAACCACTTTCGTTCGCCTGCCACCTCGAGCCGTCACTTACGTGTCTTTGTCATCGACCCCTCCCGTTCCTGACGGTGATTATATCGTTACG
Source organism: Rhipicephalus annulatus (assembly GCA_013436015.1). NCBI lineage: Eukaryota > Metazoa > Arthropoda > Arachnida > Ixodida > Ixodidae > Rhipicephalus > Rhipicephalus annulatus. The sequence goes on along the minus strand of WOVY01006430.1, from coordinate 101,612 downwards.
CCAATTACTGACGTTCGGCTGACGCGCAGTGTTACTGTGCCCTATACCATCGCGACCATAGCGGATAACAGTGTGTTACTTCCGCTCCTTAACTTTGGTTTCCCCCCTCAAGTGTTGCCCTGCCAGATGTCTCTAGCCCAGCTAACTGCCATAACAGAGGACGATGTCAGTGTTGTCGCTGTATCTGACCTTGATCGAAGCGCAGTCTCACGGTCACCCAGCTCAGACGATGGTATTCTTCGAAACATGATTGGATCGGAGCTGTCGCCTCACCAGGCCGACGCTCTCTGCCAAGTTTTGGCTTCATACAGTGACATTTTCGACACCGACGATCGTCCCTTGGGCCAGACTAAAATTGTCCCTCACCGAATCAACACTGGTGATTCTGCGCCCATTCACCGTCGGCCGTATTGCGTGTCAGCGTCCGAGCGAGAAGTGATTCGGAAAGAAGTGGCCAAAATGCTTACGAAAAACGTAATCGAACCATCAACGAGCCCTTGGGCATCTCCCATGGTATTAGTAAAAAAGAAAGACGGCTCTTGGCATTTCTGCTTATTATCGCCACCTCAACAAAATTACCAAAAAAGACGTGTACCCTCTACCACGCATTGACGATGCCCTTGATTGCCTCCATGACGCCACCTTCTTTTCTTATTTCGACCTCCGATCTGGCTACTGGCAAATTGCTGTAGATGACATGGACCGAGAAAAGACCGTCTTCGTTACCGCTGACGGTCTTTACCAATTCAAGGTCATGCCATTCGGGCTCTGCAATGCTCCATCGACCTTCGAGAGAATGATGGACATGCTCCTGCAAGGATTTAAATGGTCGACATGTTTGTGTCACCTGGACGACGTGATCATTCTCTCACCTACCTTTGCAACCCACCTTGAACGCCTTTCGACCATTCTATCCATGTTTCGACGGGCCGGCCTGCAGCTCAATTTCTCCAAGTGCCTCTTCGGTCTTCGTCAGATTACCGTATTGGGTCACCTTGTTGACCCTGCCAGCGTACGGCCAGACCCGGCGAAAGTACGCGCTGTAACAAACTTCCCAGTCCCACGCTCTGCCCATGATGTTCGCAGTTTTGTGGGCCTCTGCTCCTACTTTCGCCGGTTCGTGAAAAACTTTGCGGCACTCCCACGGCCACTCACCGACTTTCTCAAACAAGACGTCCCATTTTCTTGGGGCCCTCCTCAAGCTGACGCCTTCTCTCAGCTAATCACCGCTCTAACGACACCTCCTATTCTTGCACATTTCGACCCCGATGCTCCCACAGAAGTGCGAACAGATGCGAGTTGTCACGGATTTGGCGCAGTTTTGGCGCAAATTCAGCGGGGCAACGACCGTGTAATCGCGTACGCGAGCCGTCTGCTTTCTAAGTCTGAACGCAATTATTCTATAACAGAACGGGAATGTCTCGCTCTTGTTTGGGCGGTTCCGAAATTCCGTCCTTACTTGTATGGCCGCCCTTTCCGTGTCATCACAGATCATCACGCGCTGTGTTGGCTTTCTTCTCTGAAGGACCCTAATGGACGACTCGGTCGTTGAGCATTACGCCTACAGGAGTATTCCTACTCGGTTGCTTATAAGTCTGGACGTCTCCATCTGGACGCCGATTGCTTATACCGCTACCCTGTTATCAGCCCGACGAACCAGACATCGAGCCTAGCCTCAGTGTCATGTCAATGTTCCAGTTTCTTCAGATCAGTGATGAACAACGTCGTGATGCTTCTCTGCGATAACTTGTTGACCGTCTCGAATCTGCTCCGAACAACACGTCACTTCGCATGTACGTCCTCCTGAATGGCACGCTGTACCGTCATAGCCTCCAGCCAGATGGCCCTGAGCTCCTTCTTGTCGTGCCGAAAAATTTGCGTTCAACCGTGCTGCACGAGCTTCGCGATGTATGTGTCCTCCTACCACAGTGACTGGGACTTGGCGCTACCTCACGTGACTTTCGCGTACAATTCTTCGCGCCACGACACTACTGGTTATTCACCCTTTTATTTGCTTTATGGCCGTGATCCGAAGTTACCACTCGACACCCTACTTCCAACCACTACAACGCCGTCAACCGAATATGCACGCGACGCTAATGCTTGTGCCGACCACGCACGTCAGATCGCCCGCTCTAGACTTTCGGCTTCTCAAGCCACCCAGAAAGCCATCTACGACAGCCGGCATGCTGACGTTCACTTCTCACCCGGTTCTCTTGTTCTCCTGTGGTGCCCAGTTCGTCGAGTTGGCTTATCAGAGAAGTTATTGTCTCACTACATGGGTCCTTACCGTATCATCTGCCAGGTAACCGACGTCACCTATGAGATCATTCCTGCATCTGAGACCACAAGCCTGCCTGCAACCACACCCAGTGATGTTGTGCATGTCAGCAGGCTAAAACCTTACCACCTGCCTACTGAAGACTGTAGTTAATGTGCACCGAGACGGGGCTTTTACCGCCGTGGGGTAATGCTACGTAGCTGACATATCAGCGGTCAGAAGACGACAACGAGGAAGTGGTCTGTCGGTTGTGCGTGCTGTCTTCCATCTTAGTCGACGCCATACCCATCAGTTTGAATATAGATTTTAAATAGACACGCCTCGTGCCAATTTTACGTAACAATATTATCAACGACCTCCGCTCTGCTGGTTCTTCCATGCTTTTGAGCGGTTCGTCAACGCAGACAACGAGCTAGACTTCTGCGCAGAGCTAATCGACGACGAAATAGTCAGTCAGGTTATGGCGGATTCAGACGACTCCGATGTCGAAAAAGAGGAACCAACGCCTGCGCCACCTACGACCGCCGAATCGATGCGAGCATTGATGATGCTGTCATTGGTGTACAGTGGTGACATGACCTTTGCTCAGATCGAGGCGAATGTGATCACATGCAAGCAGAACGCCCTTCAAACAAGGATCAACAAGTTTTTCAAGCCACTGCAGCTCTAACACCGGCTGCCCTGACGGCACCCGCTGTCGTCTGGATGCGTTTTTTTAACGGCTCTTTTCAGAGCCACCCCACTGTTGCTTTGGCAGAGTTCCGGAAGTCTGCTACTTTGACCTTGACCCTCTTGAAGCGAGAAATATCAATGAAATGGTGTGTTTTTTGCTTGCATTGAGAAATATTAGCAAAATGGTGCGTTTTTTTGCTTGCATTGAAAATTATCAGTAAAATAATGCGTTTTTTTGCTTGCATTTATTTTTTCGGACTGCCTGAATTTTCAGATGGTTTTTCGCTCCCTAGAGGGTCCAAAAATTGGCAGTTGACTGTACTTGGGCGCAGTAACACAGAGAAATTAGCTCCGCCCCCTAACTTTCCCTTAATTGCCACAGAAGTATCTTTGCCTTGAGTATTTATGGTGATAGGTGGTATCTGGGGAAAGCCATACATGGAAGCAAAGGGGATACATCAGGCGGCTCATTTGTAAAGACTGGAGAAAAGTGCGAATTCATAAGGTCAGAGCACAGCTCAGCTCATAGCCGTGTACTATTAGGGTTGGACACTGAAATCCTATGTGATAGATTGTTAGTGTAATTAATAATGTTCCAAATGTTTTTAGGTTTCTCAAGGATGATTCTTAGGAGATCTTTATGGTAATACTTTTTCAGCTTATTTTAATGTATTCCTGAAGACAAGTGAAATATTTTTCTGATTTCAACAAAGAGCTGTATTTTTCCCCACGGAACAGGCACTTTTCTTTCGGCGAGAATTTTTCACAGAATTTTAGGATAACAGAAAGCTGAGCTAGCTAGCACGTATTCCTTCTAAAACAGAGCGTGCAAGCATGGACACACAAATATGGCCAGGACACCACAAATGCCCACTTGAACTTTCGAGACACCAGACCGACGAGGCGAAGGCATGCATGGAAACTCGAAGAAGACTCATTTAGTAATAATACTTTTTCCTATTCGTTTTTCCCGCACGTAATTCGAGAATGGAACGCACTGAATCCAGTCATTATACAGCAGCCAACATTAGAGAACTTTATGAAACTAATTGAAGGTACTGATCTATTCTAACCTAGTTAGCATGTCCAGTGATCACCTGTTTTTCTTCACTCAGTCCTTCCTGTTTCCCATTATCATAACAAAGCACTTGTCTGCACATATTTATTGTTTATTACGGTTTCTTGATAACAATACCCGATCTGTATTTTGTCTTTCTGTGCTTCGTTTCTTCTCAACTCCCGTTTCTTTGTCCGTGTACCATTGGTGTACTTTGTACTTGGTTATCGTTTAAATAACTATGTATAATTGTTCTATGCCGTAGTGCTGTGTTCAGTGATTATGTGTTTTTTATTATTCTGATTTTTCTTGTTTCACACGTCGAAAGTTGTGACTGTGATGCTCACCCCTGTAATAATCTCCATGGGGGATTGACAGTATTCTGTAAATAAATAAATAATAAAATAACTAATTAGGTGTGAAAAGAATGAAGGCCTGAAAACTTTGGGACATATGAACCTATTAATCCCGAGGGGGTCTATATGAAAAATAACTGTTAACGATCTTCATTGTTGCGTCAGTACGAAATGGCACATTCATCGAACATATGCTCTTACATTCTCAACATGTGTAAAGATGAATCAGAAGGTGAACCTCAGGTTAGCGATCTGCACGCTAGTGTTCGATGAGTGCGAAATTTCATACCCACATAGGAATGAAGAAACGCGTCTGATGATTGAGGCATATATCGATAATAGTGATAGGACATGTGTTAGCCTACCAATTAACTTGCATAAAGATGATTTCTTGAGAGTTATATTAGCCCCAATGTCTGCCAAATTGCACGGGCATGCGCATATTAGTTTTGTGCCTTCTTCCTTTTTCACTGTTGTGCGCATTTTCAGTTGGTACGCGTCCCGACATTCTTTCTGTGTCCGTCTGTGAGCAATGCTTTTATCTGGTTGAGTTGGAACTCACACACCCAGGATGGAGCGTGAACACAGAACAGGGCAAGTGCAGAGTGACGAGGGTTCTTCCCACCCACCCTCCTGAGAGTTTCTGACCCTATCTGAACAAAAGGCAAGTCTCACATGTGTAATTCAGCTGCATAGCAGAAGGAATGCTTATCACTAACAAGTGTGTGCAAGACAAGCACTAGTGTCATTTGTTGAGAGGTGAATTCTTCTATGATGGCCGAGATTTCAAGTGCTGCAATGTGCAGTCTAAAATGCAACACAGCCAGCAGAATAAGTACACCTTGCTGTTCTGCTCACCAAAAATTTTAATGATGCCAACACTTAGATTTAGCTCATCATGATGAAGTCAGATGCCTGCTTCTTCGCTGCTTTGAAGATGAAGCTGTTGCTCCACTTGGTCCCACTGTTTTGTTGAAATGATCACCGGCGCTTTTTTCGTGGTGGCTCTTGGTCATCTTTCTGCCCGCCATCTACAAAAAGCAAAAGGCACGATTTTGCCCTCTTCAAGTAGAAAACAATAAACTATGAAGAAAAGCAAGGGCACAGCAATACATAAAAGCAGCTTCCTATGTCGAGGCACACAAATAACTGTAAACCTTTATCAAAACAGTTGCACAGTCGGACCCACTATAAAGGATACCAGTGTAGTGAAGAGGAAAAAGAAGATTATCTGGGGCATCTGTTTCTGTGCACAAGATTAGCATTATTGTGGAAACCTCTAGTTTCAACACGATAAGCGGGAGCTTCTCACGCAGTCAGACTTCAAGACAGCAATCGTAGAAGTCTTTGGCAGCCTAACTTTAACAAATCTTTGCACTGAACGCGTACGTCAGCGCGCTTAAGAGCCCAGGAGATATACAAGCTACACAAAGGATGTCATCAGTATTTGCTCTTTTGTGTCAATGCCTCCATACGCAAAGAAGAAAAAGCCAAGAATATCCTCTAAGGCATCGCAGGAGGGGCATTTCACATGCTGCTTGTGCGGAACCCTGCCTCCGTCACAGCTATCATCAGTATTTGCCAGAGTTTGTCGACAAAGGATGCTTGCGCACAGCGCTGTCGCATCTGCGAAGTCGCTCTTGGGCCTCACGATTGCCTCTCAACAGTCACTCGTTATAACACTCTAAACCACATCAAAGACTGGAAGAGGTGGCGTGCCAGCTAAGCTACCTCTGAATCCGTACAGCCGGACGCATATCTTCCTGCTCACATCAAGAGGGCTATCTCTAACTCACTGAGTCGGTACCTTTGGCCTAATTGTGTCCACCTGTGGATGCACCTTTGACCTATGCCGGCAGCTAACCGCAAGTTTGCAAAGTACGAATTGAGACTTACCTTAACAATAAAACCAAAGGTTCAACATAAGACAAGATTTATTGCAGACGCAAAAGCCACAAGCAAATAGTAGAAAATTACAATACCGTATGCAAAGCTTGTTGGCCGTGTGGGCGTAGCATTAGCATTCGTCACACAATGGGAGCCCACACAAGATTAGCGTTCGACGTCAGCTTTGGGCTGATGGCCATCTGACATGAACTTGTCAGCAGTTGGCTTCTGACGAAATAACGCTTATTATCCATCTCAGTCTTAGGTACACAGAAGGCCCAGCCCATTTGGTGGCTTTCAGCTGAAATTATCGTGAAGCGCTCCTTACGGACCCGGACACGCAGTTATTATTTGCCCAATATGGAAGTCAGAGCGGCCTGATCAGAGTGGATTAGGAGGTCCGACAAACCACAGTACTGACTCTATACCGCCTCAGTACCAGTGATGGTGAACACAATAAATGTGAAACCCATAACACTGTGAAATAGTAGTGTAGTTAGAAAGTCCTGCTTATCCACAAAGAGGTCCTGTGCCTCCCCCCCCCTTTTTTTTGTCAACAAAGGACATTTCATCCATGCATAAGGAATATAGACTCACAAGTCGAACTTATTAGGTATGGTGTCCCTCAGGTATCTATCCTTGGACTTGTCACCCAACGTCACCGACGAAGAAAACCTCGATGTGAGCGAGTACCTTCAACGCGCCGAAGAAGCCCGACAACTTGGGCGTCTCCGTATCAAGAATCAACAGACGACCGACAGCCACCGTTACAACTTTCAACGACACTTCGTGGAATACCAGCCCGGTGAACGTGTTTGGGTGTGGACGCCGATACGCCGACGTGGACTAAGCGAAAAGCTTCTGCGACGGTACTTCGGACCGTACAGGGTGGTTCAACGTCTCGACCCACTTGATTACGAGGTTGTCCCCGACGGCATCACGAACTCTCAACGACGCCGATCGCGACATAAAGTCGTCCATGTCGCGCGCCTCAAGCCGTTTCATGCGCGTTAACAAACTGAAACAGTGTTCTTTTGTATTATTGTTGTATCGTAATTTATTCATTCTACTTTCTTGCATTATTGTTGTACCTTCATCTTTAGTTAAAGCATCGGGACGACGCCTTTTTTCAGAGGGGCGCAATGCCACGTTTTATTTCCCAAGTTTTTGTTATCGTCCCAAAACACCACACGATTCTCAGCGCAAACCGCGCCTGCAGTTTTCGAGAAGGTTCCGGACTGTAGTAGATCATTTCGATAAGATCACGCCCACCGTGCGAACGGTACAGATTGTTCTGGAACCTACGCCACCGCCAGCGATAACGCTAGAACATTCGACGGCAAGAGTATAAATGCCGACGCGCTTCGCCGCTTGTCAGTTGTTGATCGAAGGCCGACGCTCCGTTCGCCGCTATCAGCCCGAGACTGCTATCTGTGCGAGACTGCTGCTGTAATTGGACTTTCCGTTTACCGGGCACAGGTTCGCCCAAATAAACAGTTAAATCCCAACACGAAGTCTCCTGTCTTCGGCCACGTCACGACCCCGTGACAATATTGAGGAATATAAATAAAAATTTGTAAGCCAATAAAACTAACAGGTTCAGACGTCTGTGAATTATATAAAGAAGCCAATGTATGGATGAACAAGCTAAACGTATAGTTAAACTGAAACTTCAACTGAACATCTAAAAGATGTTCTTCAAACCGAAAGGTTTGATGAATATGTTAGAGGTATGTTGCATATTCGTTTGTTGTTTATTGGCAGCACTGACCAGATGAATGCAAAGAATACTAAATGTCAGTGTCCCAGAAGGAATTTAACCCTAAATTTCTGCATGACAATCAAGTATTCTGCCACAGAGCCATGCCAGGTCTCGGAACTACTTTTCAAATAAACTTAATGTTCGTGAAACATCAATTGTGGTTGCAGTACTGGCGAACCAATTTTATAAAGGTTATGCTATATGTACTCCTATGATACAGCCGTCATGTCGAGTTGATGCCGATAGTGGTTAGGTGCCACCCGCTGAAGTTGATTTATGTAGCAGTGTTGAGGGCTACCATTCTCGCAAACACCAGCCCCAACGCTTCATATGATGATTAGTGGAGTTTATTGGCGCAAGGGCCAGATGTGGCCAAAGAGCGCCAGAGCGATGATAATGAACTGTGCGATAGCAGTGTAGATAAAACAGATGTGATGTGGCTGTAAATGGGCCTAAAAACTGTCGCTGTAGGTGCGTAAAAATATATATATATAGTAAAATTATGGCAATGACAAATGATGTGTGCTATGGAAACATAAAATGGTTTAAAGTGATATGTATGTGAAATAAAAACTTGGCATGGAGCACCAGTGCCTCGACAGAGCCCTTAAGACAAGAGCATGGAGGTCTGGGCTCATTAAAAGCTGCTATCACAGCGGCATCCTCTGAACAGAGGATGTGCTATGAACCTGTTGGGCTGAAAACATTCAATGTTGGGCTGAAAACATTCAATGTTGGGCTAAAAACATTCAATACATCCTTCAAAAAGCTTAAAACTGATTTTGCATCAAAAAGCGGCTCTTCACCGAGAAACATAATCGGATGTAGAGGAAGATTATAGCGGAATGCTAAAGCAAAATATTTCTTTCTCTCACTTTCAGCTTCAGGACACTCCAGGAGGACGTGGAGGACGGTTAGCCTCTCACCACATCTACCACAAGTAGGAGGTTCATCCCCAGTCAGCAGAAAGCTATGGGTACCATAAGTGTGTCCTATTCTGAGGCGACAGAATAGGACATCAGTTCGCCGTGTTCTTGTAGCGGAGGGCCAATAACCCAACCGCGGCTTAATCAAGTGAAGCTTATTATTTATTTCTGTGTCCCACAAGCGTTGCCAGTGGTTTCGCAGTTTCTTACGTAGGAAGGGTTTTAGGTCTGTTGCAGGGACAGTAGCGGTGGGGTTAATAGCGCGCAATATAATTGAGGTGGCCATTTGGTCAGCTAAAACATTGCCCTCGATGCTTCTACGGCCAGGAACCCAGCAAATAGTAACAAGCTGGTTGGACATATATGCTGTACACAGAACGGAATACAGCTCAATTATTACTGGATTTCTGAATCTGAAAAGAGATCTTAATGCATTTAAGACGCTTAACGAGTCTGTGAATATAATAGATTTTTGTATGTTTCAATTCCGTATATGCTTCACAGCCGACAATAGTGCATATCCCTCAGCCATAAATATACTTGTTTCCTGGTGCAGCACACCGGATTCCGAGAAGGATGGTCCGATGGCTGCATAAGCCACCCCTACATGCGACTTAGAAGCGTCAGTATAAAACTCTACGCATGAGTAGTTGGACTGAAGTTGTCGGAAATGCATTTTAATATGTGCTTCTGGTGCATGTTTAGTGATCTCGGCAAAGGAAGTGTCACAATGTATGAGCTGCCACTGCCACGGCGGTAAATGTTTTGTTGTGGGCATAGGACAAAGTTCTAGCAGCGGAACACCCATTTCCTCACTTAAGCTTCTCACACGCAAAGAGAACGGCTTTCTCGCTGCGGGTCGATTATGGTAGAGGGTGGCAGCGGTCATATCGTTTATAGCTGAATAAGAAGGATGCTTTATGTTTGCGCGTACCTTTATAAAATAAGTGAGACTGCTATAGGATCGCTGTAGGTGAAGTGACCACTGGTTCGACTCTACATAGAGACTCTGGATCGGACTTGTCTTAAAAGCACCGGTTGCCAGTCGGATACCCAGATGGTGGACGGGGTCTAGGATTTTCAGAGCACTTGGCGTTGCGGAATGATAAATTATAGAGGCATAATCAAGGCGCGACCAAACAAGGCTTTTGTACAAGTTCAAGAGACACTTCCGATCACTACCCCATGTTGTACGTGATAGGAGCTTTAGGAGGTTCATCGCTTTCAGACATTTCATTTTTACATGTTTAATATGGGGAATAAACGTGAGCTTAGAATCTAAAGTGGTTCCTAGGAATTTATGCTCGCTTCTCACAGAGAGTTGGTCTCCCTTGATCGTAATATTTGGAAGTGGCATTACCCCTCGTTTGTTGGAGAAGAGTAGGCAAGTACTTTTCTGGGTGTTTATTTTAAAACCATTCTCATCCGCCCATTTAGAGAATTTATTCATTCCAAGCTGCACTTGTTTGCAGATAGACATATTGCATGATTTGAAACTCATCTGCACATCATCAACATACACAGAATAAAACATTGTGCTTGGAATGACTGACTGCAGGGAGTTCATTTTTACAAGAAAGAGTGTGCAACTAAGCACGCCCCCTTGCGGAACACCAGTCTCTTAGGTAAATGATCTAGAGAGAGTATTTCCCACTTTTACGCGAAAGGTTCTGTTAGACAGATAACTTTTAATTGTGTTTAGCATTTTCCCATGGATGCCCATGGCGGCAAGATCGCGTAGAATCCCGAATCGCCATGTGGTATCGTACGCTTTCTCCAGGTCTAAGAATACCAAAAGTACAAACTGTCTATGAATAAATGCATCTCTGATGTATGTCTCTATGAGAAGAAGGTGGTCTGTTGTCGACCTCCCCTCTCTGAAACCACACTGAAGGGGGTCTAGTATACTGTTACTTTCTAGGAAGTGGGTTAAGTGCCGGTTTAACATTTTCTCATATAGTTTGCACAAACAGCTTGTTAACGCTATTGGCCTGTAGCTGGTGGCCAAGGATGGGTCTTTGCCTTGTTTAAGTACCGGGATGACTATCGCTTCTTTCCATGACAATGGAATATATCCAGCTTCCCACATGGTATTGAAGAGGGTTAGGAGCGTTTTTAGTGCTTCTGGGTGAAGATACTTGATCATTTCGTACGTTATACGATCTCTACGTGGCGCCGAGTTGTTGCAGTACGCAAGAGATGCCTTAAGTTCGGCTAATGAAAATGGGCAGTTCTAAGCCTCCCTGGAGGGACGTTTAGATTTAAGGGGTTGCCGCTCTTCGCGTTCTTTGAATCTTAAGAGCGTTTCTGTGTAGTGCGATACACTCAAGACGTATTCAAAGTGTTCGCCTAGGCAGTCCGCCTGCTCCTCCAGGCTTTCCCCTCGGCTACTTACCAAGGGTAGGGGGTGTGACTCCCGACCCATTAACTTCTTTACCCTATTCCAAACCTTTGTTTCATCGGTGTAAGAATTTATACCGGAGATGTACCTAATCCAACTTCCTTTCCTTGCAAGACGACAACCTACGGGGCAGAAAAAACCCGGTCTACGTCGCACCTACTGGCCACTTTTTTGAGGTTGTGGGTGACGCCGTGGATATTAGAAATAACGACGAAGTTTCGTTTCTCCCATCTCTTATTCTTTGTACGGGTTCGAGCATTATTCTCTGGGCTCGTTCTGATTTCTCGGAGTAGACCCTCAGAAACGGCAGTCAAAACATACATGGGGAAACCAGCTGCAGTAAGGCGTTTAGTTTGCTGATTAAAGCTGGACTGAATCGTGTGATGGCAGGACCTTAGCATGGAAATTTTCTTTAACGCCGCCAAAACGCACAAAGTTAACTGCCCTTTCCGTGTTATTGCATCAGAGGCGAACTCGTGGCAAAAAATACTGGCACAATTTCTTCAGGGTAAACTGATGTTATTATGCATAGACGATCCATTCCTAGCTAAATGTTTCGATGATGTGATTTCCGTGCTGAAAGATAACAAATTTTATGGCTACCAGGCATGCTCAATAGATATTAAAGATCTGTACTACTCATTGCCACACAGTGAGCTTCTAGCTTGCATTCGCGGGTGTATTGACAGTTTTGGCGTAGTGAATTATCAGAATGCAGTAGGCATATCTGTTGAAGGTTTTATGGAACTGCTAGAGTATTACCTGAGGTCGACATTTGCAGAGTGGGACGATCACATTTACTTGCAACGTCAAGGGTTGTGCATAGAACCATGCCTTGCGCCCATTTTGAGTGATTTATTTTTAGCCAGCCGTGATCGTGCCATTCAGAATCGCTTGGAAGCCACAACTGTTAAGAGAGTATTCCGCTAGGTTGACGACTTCCTCGTGTTGTTTCAAGCTGGAACCTCGTCGGACGGTTCGCCTTTGACTAGTATTTTAGAAATTTTCAGTAAGTGCTTTTCTCCGCTTGTTATAACACATAAAGTTCCGGACAGAGAAGCCATCAGGTTCCTAGATTTGATGTTAACATTGAGTCCTTCCCACGTGTGTTGGGCCTATGAGCCACGCGCTAACAAGCCAGTCCTCCCTTTTCGTTCAGCACATTCAAAATTGGTGAAGCGCGCTATTGCTAAGACTTGCTACACAAACGCTCTGCGAAGGTCCTGCCATCGCACGATTCAGTCCAGCTTTAATCAGCAAACTAAACGCCTTACTGAAGCTGGTTTCCCGATGTACGTTTTGACCGCCGTTTCCGAGTGTCTACTCCGCGAAATCAGAACGAGCCCAGAGAATAATGCTCGAACCCGTACAAAGGATAAGGGACGGGAGAAACGAAACTTCGTCATTATTCCTTATATCCACGGCGTCATCCACAACCTCAAAAAAGTGGCCAATAAGTGCGACGTAGACCTGTTTTTTTCTGCCCCGAAAAAACTGGCTAGGTTGTGCAGGGCCGTGAATTCTGGTTCCAGGAGTGAGCGAGGCTGCAAAATCAGGCATCGAAAGAAGTACGATCCATGCATTGAAGGGGTGGCGTACTCTCTACCCCTGTCCTGCGGCAAGTGGCACATCGGCCAAACGGGCAGGAGTTTAAATGAGCGGCTGAAAGAGCCCGCTCACAACGTCTCCTCTACAGTTTCGGGCGACCTCGGCATTCATTGCCGAGACTGCGGTTGTGTCCCCGATTTTCGGCTTTGTACCGTCATTAGGCGTCATCGGGACCAGGTGATACGTGAAATTTATGAGGCTGCAGAGATAGAAAGGCTGGGCAGTGCATGTGTCAGCAGGCCTTCGATTTCGCTATCGCAAAAAGAAATAGATTTTTTTTTTTTTCGGAACGTTAGCACACGTGTTGTTCATGGTGCGTTGTGGTGATGATTACGTGGTTGTTAGGTGGATTCTGTTTTCTTTGTTTTGTATTTTTCTCTCTTTTTCTTTTTTTTGTCAGATACTGCCCAAGTATATATTGTGCGGTTCTAGCAAATAAATCTTGTTGTAAGTCAGTGCCGCTGTCTGTCTGCTTCTTTCTCTTGTACCTCGTTATTGGCACTGTTTTTTATGTGAATTTTGTCGTACCAACCCGCCCAAGCAACCACGTTAGCATAATCAGAACATATGTGAGGCAGGCAGTCCCGATGATCCAAGACCGAAACAACCAGAGAAAAGAATGACTCTGCACAAAATGTTGAATATCCTGGACAGAATTCGAGCACGATGATGACGTGGCAATGAGTCCCTTTTTATAATGCGAGCCAAGAGCTAAAAAATCGCTACAGGAAAAGGCTTGGCAAGGTAATTTTATTGACTTTTGGCAGTAAGATGTGTTTTTAATCAACTGCTTGTCTCTTCTGCTAAATAATCACACCTATTAAATTCCCATGAAGTTCACACCCATGAAGACTGAAATTTTTTGCTTTACCCAGCAATCTTGTTACTGCAAGTTTCAACTGTACTTTTTTTTTTTCATGCAACTCATTTACACCTACTATTAGTTATAACAATAAAATTTTCATGGCACTTCAGTATTGTTGAAAGTAGGTTCGACTGTAGTAGGCAGTCAAAATCAGCCTGTGGAACATTCCATCAACTTGTACCACGCTTCCACCAAAGCAGAAAATGAGCACAAGCAAAATTACACAAGCAATGAGCACAAGCAAATTAAATTGCAAGTGCATGTGCACCTGATGCACATGCACTATAAACATCACTTGAAACTGGCTAAGATGGTGCTCCAGCCCCGCCGCGGTGGTCTAGTGGCTAAGGTACTCGGCTGCTGACCCGCAGGGCGCGGGTTCGAATCCCGGCTGCGGCGGCTGCATTTCCGATGGAGGCGGAAATGTTGTAGGCCCGTGTGCTCAGATTTGGGTGCACGTTAAAGAACCCCAGGTGGTCTAAATTTCCGGAGCCCTCCACTACGGCGTCTCTCATAATCATATAGTGGTTTTGGGACGTTAAACCCCACATATCAATCAATAAGATGGTGCTCCAGATGCTGCGCTGTGCTCCTCTGTTAAAGGGCCAATAAATAGACTCCAGCGACTTCATTTTTACTCTGACTCATTTTTTTACACCTCCCAAACAAGCTCACGAATTCGTACAGTAGACCACGACAATCACATTTCCTAAATATGACAGCACTGCACTCCGCACAGACCCTCCATTTCGAAAAACGATCCCCCGCCACTTTTTTGTGACCAAGCCCCTCGAATGCGCAGTGACGCAAGCATGACCAAGAGAAACTTCACATACCACTGAGCTCGTTGATTGAGCCTTTGCCTGACACAACAGCACCTTAGCCATGCGGTGATGCAGTTTTGGCCGTGCAGTCTGCATTTTCATACTGTTAGCCCGACACTACCAGAAGAAGTGGTGCTGCCAGAACGAAAACCTCGAAGATAGAGGCATCTCGCTACTTTACCACTAGGAGAAGTGTGCTCCTCTAACCGCACTTTCTCCCCACGCCACTATATGACACATGCTGATATCCACGATGTCGTACTCGGTCGTTGGCTGCCCACCCATGACGTATTGCTGACGTCGGGTTATGTAGCCAAAGTCAGCGGTGTCACGATGACGGGCTATACCTTTTTTGTCCCTCGGCAAAAAGGGTGGTGAAAACGCATGAAGATTCAAAACCAGCTGAAACAGATGTTCTAACCCCTCTAACTTCCTTTATATAGCCCATACTCGAAAAATTCTTGCAGAAGCATGCTCATATAGCAAACGTGCGCACCATTTCTTCTTCGTAACAATTTTCGAAACTCGGGGTTGTTTACTGGTCTTTTATTGATGCATGCAACATGTCTTCAAGAAAGCATGGCTCTTTACACCTATAAAGGAAACTTGAGTATCAAGTAACTAATTCAGCATCACTAATGTGGGAGATACTTGGCTGGTCACCTAGACACAAATGGTACTGCCACAGCATTTGTTTACTACCGACTCAAGAACACATTAGTCATACATGCACAGCACGACACAGTCATTAAAATGTGAAAGAAAACATGCAAGCACATGCGAAATTCCAACAGCAAAATAGAACGCCTATTGAACGTAAACAGCCCAGCCACTAACAGCCTGGCCTTACATATCTGTGCCATGCGCTAAACAGCTTCGCTGGTCGTCCAGCTTACCCAGGGCTCGTCATTTTTTTAACAGCAAAACAGCACAAGTTTTCGTTAACTTGTGCTCTGTCGTGCAGCAAGCTGCATATCAGTGGTGCCAATGGATATTGGCGGTGGTATCAGTGGTGCCAATGGATCAACATGCACCTTTTATTTATCATATGGTAGGTGCAGAAAGCACTCAATGAGAAGACAATCAGTCACACTTCTTAATTGACAAACACAGTGAATAATTCGGTCCACAGACTAACAACTGCAGGTTGTGTTAAAAAGTGGCTCAACCCATGAGCACGATTCACAGCATGGCAAACCAGGGCATGGTTAGTCAACAAGCCCCTATGCGAGCAACTCACCTGTAGCTGTCCAGAGAGCATTACGCACAAAGCGTTGGGCAGCCCCGGCAACCAGCTTGGGCGCCTTGGCTTTGTCGGCAATTTGTTTGGCCCGTGTCATGTACTCCTTCACACGGTCCTGCACGTGAGCAGCTCAAATCTTCATTCAAGTACAGACAAGCTGCCACACACACAGATGCAGTGGCATTACAGTGAACCAGAATATAGTTGCAGTGTGGTGATGCAACCAAGCACTTCTAGCAATTTTCGGAGCAGCAAGATTGTCAACTTGGAGACCTTTTGAGCAGCTCTTTTTGCATTTTGGAGCACTGCGCAACAGGTGATTTCACAGCACCGTGTACAGTGGAGAGGTTGCACTTACATTCAGGCATCCAAATATTTATATCAGGGGTTTCTTATCAAGAAAGAAATATTTTAATTCAGTACAAATAACCAGGAGAAAATCATCTGTGAAGCACTCCACATTTCACTCGATAATGCAAAAATAAGGTGGTCATGCACTTGAGTGTTCTCTAATAACTAGCAAATAAACAAATTACTGAATACTGAAAACTGTACTTCATGAAAGCACTAAATACAACTATGTCGTTATCAGCAGAAGTGGTTGACAAAACACCACGACATACAACAGTGCCTCAATCTTGCTAAACGTTCACACTGCCACCAATGCATTTCTAAAAGATGACTCCAAGGTAGGGATCCCCAAGTTTTCAGACCTCTGGCAGCTCTCTGGCAGCCAGACCTAGCCAGACGTTCAAACAACTAGTTCCAGTGGTGACAGAAAACAGCATCGTAGTCATGTGTGTGGGGAACCTGAGACAACTTGAAGTTGCCCGAAGATTGCAAAATCGAACTCTGGGACAGCCAGCGTAAATGCTACAGTCGTGGCAGCAAACAAACCCTTGCGCTGTATGCCCAATGGTTTTTGCTGCATTGTCCATTTCTAAATATGTGGCTAGGATTGCTGGAGAGATGAAATAACATACTCACGTGTATGCAGTAGGGGTATGACTTCGCACACTTGCAAGATTACTCGCAACTCATACCGTCCGCAAATAAAACAGTTCAGCCAAACAGTTTCATCTTGGACCTACAGTCTGCTCCCTTCGTCACGACCTGGTGACAATATCATGGTTTTGGAATGTAAAACCCCATATGCTATTACTACAGTCGAATCTTGCTATAACGAAGTTCGCTACAACGAAATTTCTACCACAACGAATAATTTTCAATAGTGCCACGTTCCATTTCCCAAGTTTTTGTTGTCGTCCCGGAGCACCACACGATTCTCGGCGCGGGCCGCGCCTGCAGTTTTCTGGAGGGTTCCGGACTGTAGTGGATCGTTTCGATGGGATCGCGCCCGCTGTGCGGGCGGTGCGGATTGTTCTGGAAGCTGCGCCGCCGCCAGCGGTAGCGCTGGAGCATTCGACGGCAAGAGTGTGAATGCCGACGCGCTTCGCCGCTTGTCAGTTGTTGATCGAAGGCCGACGCTGCGTTCGCCGCTATCAGTCCGAGACTGCTATCTGCGCAAGACTGCTGCTGTAATAAGACTTTCCCTTTACCGGGCACAGGTTCGCCCAAATAAACAGTTAAATCCCAACACGAAGTTTCCTGTCTTCGGCCGCGTCACGACCCCGTGACATCTGGTGGAGGTGCTGCTTCGTTCATGTACCGGACGTCCCCGTCAAGCCGTGAACCATGCCCCCGTCGCGAAGAAGATACCGACGCCAGCCAAGAGCAGCGAACGAGCCGCCGACAGCAAGGTCTCCCACCGGAGTACGGCCTTCTACAAGGCAAGGCGCGGAAGACCAAGACCATGACCTCGACTGCAGCGACAATGACAACCGGAGCGTCCCAGCCCGCGATCGTCATTCATCAACCCAGGAAACCGCCAACGTTCCATGGCTCATCGTTTGAAGACAGGGAAACCTGGCTAGAAACATACGACCGCGTGGCCGCCCTCAACCACTGGGACAACGAAGAAAAGCTCCTTCGTGTGTACTTCTACCTGGAAGACACCGCAAGGACCTGGCTAGAGAATCGGGAGTCCACGCTCCGAACGTGGGATGTCTTCTGCGGAGCATTTCTGCAAACGTTCGCGAGCGTCGCTCGCAAAGAGAGGGCCGCTGCTCTACTCGAGACCCGGGTTCAGCTACCAAATGAAAAGGTTGGAATTTTCACAGAAGAGATGACCCGCCTATTCCGTCACGCTGACCCAGACATGCCGGAGGAAAAGAAAGTTCGTTTCCTCATGCGAGGGGTCAAACAGGAGCTCTTCGCGGGACTAATGAGGAATCCACCGAACACCGTCCAAGAATTTATATCTGAGGCGACCACCATCGAAAAAACGCTGGACATGCGCACCAGACAGTATAATCGTCGCCTGACTCCAGAATGCGCTGCTTCTCAAGCCAGTGACTCCGACGACCTGCGTGAAACGATCCGAGCGATCGTGCGGGAAGAGCTGCGCAAACTGTTGCCTTCGGCGCAGCCTCAAGTGGATTCGATCGCCGACATTGTGCGAGAAGAAGTCCGGCAATCGCTTCGAATTCCCGAAACACCGCCGCCCGAGCCAGAAACTATGAGCTACGCCGCTGCAGTGCGCCACAACGCTCCTCCCCGTACACGCTAAAACGCCGCCCCGTCGCACTTCTGTCGCCAGACGCCACCACCCCCACCGACGTCCTACCGTTCCCCAGCGGGCCAGCGCAGTGCACCGAGAAAAACGGACGTTTGGCGTCCACCTGACAACCGCCCGCTCTGCTACTACTGCGGCGAGGCCGGGCACACATACCGCCGTTGCCAGTACCGACAGATGGGACTGCGTGGCTTCTCCGTCAATGCACCGCGCCCACAGCCAGGAGAACGACCACGCGACATCGCCGACTACCTGACAGGAACTCGGTGGACACCACGAAGCCCTTCGCGTTCGCCGTCACCCAGCCGCCGCACGTCACCGCACCACCGGCAGTACTCTGGCCCAACGCAGGGCCGGTCTCCTAGCCCGTATCCGGGAAACTAAGGGCAGCAACCGGTGGAGGTGCGGTTGCTGTGCGACAAACTACCGAAGATCCTCCGACGACGACGCCGCCGCGACGGAGCTTTCCGAACACAACGCCAACCAGGCAAAGCCCTGACGGCGAAAGCTCATTTACCGAAGATGGCCTGACGACGCAGCATGGAAGCAGCGGAACAAGCCGACGCAGCCGTGACCCGACGCCACGCCCTAACTGTAATGCGAGACGGCGAACTAGCGACCTCGACGTTCTTATCGACGGCCACAGTGTGACCGCTCTCGTCGATACTGGAGCCGACTATACTGTCATCAGTGGGTCGTTCGCCGCGAAGTTAAAGAAAGTTAGGACAGCTTGGAAAGGCCCTGAAATCCGCACAGCCGGAGGTCATCTCGTAACGCCTGCAGGAATCTGCACAGCGAGAGTCACCATTAACGGCCGTATTTATCCTACAGACTTCGTAGTCCTACAGCGCTGCTCGAGAGATGTCATCCTTGGCATGGACTTCTTATGCCTCCATGGTGCTGTCATCAACTAAAAACAAAGTCGATAACGTTATCCACAGAAGAAGCACTACCGCCGCGCATGCTGTCAGGACACCATGCTTTGAATGTGCTGGAAGAACAAGTCACCATTCCGCCTCGCTCAAGCGTCATTATTTCAGTCGGCGCTCCTAAATCAACTGACTTGGAAGGCGTCGTTGAAGGCAGTCAGCATCTGTTGGTCACCCGAAATATTTGCATCGCAAGAGGAATTGCAGAGCTGCGGGGAGGCAAAGCAACGGTTATGCTCACGAATTTCAGCAATGAGTACAAACATGTGAACAAAAGAACAACGGTCGCATACATGGAAGAAATTGTCGAAGCCACCAGTGCTTTCGCCCTCGCCGATTCTGCGGAACCTGCTCAGAGGAACCAAGCCCCTCCCATAGCTTTCGACGTCAATCCCAGACTTCCGAACGATAAGCAAGAACAGCTCAAGGCCCTGCTCCTGCAATACGAAGATTGCTTTTCGTCGTCATCGAAAATTCGGCAGACCCCAATCACGAAACATCGCATCATAACCGAAGAAAATGCCAGACCACTCCGTCAGAGTCCGTACAGGGTTTCGACGCGAGAACGTGAGGCCATGAAGAGACAAATTGATGAAATGCTGCGGGATGACATTATCCAGCCGTCCAAGAGTCCATGGGCATCCCCCGTGGTGTTAGTGAAGAAAAAGGATGGGACCCTACGTTTCTGCGTCGATTATCGCCGCCTGAACAAAATCACAAGAAAGGACGTGTATCCTCTCCCACGAATAGACGACGCACTTGATCGGCTCCATAACGCCAAGTACTTTTCATCAATGGACCTCAAGACTGGCAATTGGCAAATCGAAGTCGACGAAAGATACCGAGAGAAGACGGCGTTTATAACACCGGACGGCCTTTTCGAGCTTAAGGTGATGCCCTTCGGCCTTTGCTCAGCGCCTGCAACTTTTCAACGCGTTATGGATACAGTACTGGCAGGATTGAAGTGGCAGACTTGCCTTGTGTACTTGGACGACGTCGTCGTGTTTTCCTCGAGTTTCGATGAGCATCTTCGGCGCCTTGAAGCTGTACTTCAAGCCATCAAGACTTCCGGACTCACACTGAAGCCGGAAAAGTGCAGATTCGCGTATGAGGAGCTCTTGTTTCTGGGGCACGTTATCAGCAAGTCTGGAGTTCGTCCCGATCCACGGAAAACAGCCGCCATCGCCGACTTCCCGCCGCCCACTGACAAGAAAGCCGTGCGCCGATTTTTGGGCCTGTGTGCCTATTATAGGCGGTTCGTGAAAAACTTCGCCCGCATCGCCGATCCTCTCACTAACCTTACCAAGGCCGACGTGGAGTTTAAGTGGGAAACGCCGCAGGAACACGCTTTCCAGGAGGTTAAACATCGCCTCCAGACGCCTCCGTTACTTGCCCATTTCGACGAATTCGCCGAGACAGAAATACATACTGACGCAAGCAGCGTAGGTCTTGGCGCCGTTCTTGTGCAGAGGGCTGACGGACTTGAAAGGGTTATTAGTTACGCCAGCCGATCGCTATCCAAAGCAGAAGCAAATTATTCCACAACAGAAAAAGAGTGCCTCGCCATCATCTGGGCTACGTCAAAATTTCGCCCCTACCTCTACGGCAGGGCAGGCCCTTCAAAGTTGTGAGCGATCACCACGCATTGTGTTGGCTAGCCACCTTGAAGGATCCTTCAGGTCGCCTCGCACGATGGAGCCTGAGACTTCAAGAATATGACATTACTGTCATTTACAAGTCCGGCAAAAAACACTCCGACGCCGACTGTCTCTCTCGTGCGCCTGTAGACCAACCGCTACCCGACGACTCGGATGACGACTACTTCTTAGGAACGATAACTACCGACGACTTCGCTGAACGACAGACGGCCGACCCGGAACTTAAGGCCCTAATAGAATACCTCGAAGGCCGGACTGCCGAAGTCCCGAAGGTATTCAAGCGCGCACTTGCGTCGTTCTTTCTACGAAACGGTCTTCTACAAAAGAAAAACGTTTCACCACTTCGAGCTAAGTACCTCCTTGTGGTGCCTTCAGCTCTGCGACCAGAACTCCTGCAGGCCCTGCACGACGATCCCACGGCAGGGCACCTCGGTGTTTCTCGCACACTCGCGAGGTTACAAGAAAGGTACTACTGGCCACGTCTTACCACCGACGTCACTCGTTATGTGAGAACATGCCGGGACTGTCAGCGACGAAAGACACCGCCGACAAGGACAGCGGGACTTCTGCAGCCAATTGATCTACCTTGCCAACCTTTCCAGCAGATTGGTATGGACCTACTAGGGCCGTTCCCGACGTCGGCTTTCGGAAACAAGATGATCGTGGTAGCTACCGACTACCTCACCCGCTACGCCGAGACAAAAGTCCTGCCAAAAGGCAGTGCATCCGAGGTAGCTAAGTTCTTCGTCGAAAATATCGTCCTACGTCACGGCGCCCCGGAGGTCCTTATCACCGACAGAGGAACGGCATTCACTGCCGACTTAACTCAAGCGATCTTGGCATACAGCAAAACAAACCACCGCCGGACGACAGCGTACCACCCACAGACCAACGGCCTCACCGAGCGGCTTAACAAGACGATCGCCGACATGCTGTCAATGTACGTCGATGTCGAACACAAGACGTAGGACGCCATTCTTCCGTATGTGACCTTCGCATAACACACGGCGGTGCAGGAGACGACGCAGATATCTCCATACAAATTGGTCTACTGAAGGAGTCCGGCAACGACACTCGATGCCATGTTACCCAACGTCACCGACGAAGAAAACCTCGATGTGAGCAAGTACCTTCAACGCGCCGAAGAAGCCCGACAACTTGCGCGTCTCCGTATCAAAAATCAACAGATGACCGACAGCCACCGTTACAACCTTCAACGACGCTTCGTGGAATACCAGCCCAGTGAACGTGTTTGGGTGTGGACGCCGATACGCCGACGTGGACTAAGTGAAAAGCTTCTGCGACGGTACTTCGGACCTTACAGGGTGGTTCGACGTCTCGGCCCACTTGATTACGAGGTTGTCCCCGACGGCATCACGAACTCTCAACGACGCCGATCGCGACCTGAAGTCGTACATGTCGCGCGGCTCAAGCCGTTTCATGCGTGTTAACAAACTGAACCAGTGTTTTTTTGTAATATTATTGTATCAGAATTTATTCATTGTACTTTCTTGCATTATTATTGTACTTTCATCTTTAGTTAAAGCATCGGGACGATGCCTTTTTTCAGAGGGGGGCAATGCCACGTTCCATTTCCCAAGTTTTTGTTGTCGTCCCGGAGCACCACACGATTCTCGGCGCGGGCCGCGCCTGCAGTTTTCTGGAGGGTTCCGGACTGTAGTGGATCGTTTTGATGGGATCGCGCCCGCTGTGCGGGCGGTGCGGGTTGTTCTGGAAGCTGCGCCGCCGCCAGCGGTAGCGCTGGAGCATTCGACGGCAAGAGTGTGAATGCCGACGCGCTTCGCCGCTTGTCAGTTGTTGATCGAAGGCCGACGCTGCGTTCGCCGCTATCAGTTCGATACTGCTATCTGCGCAAGACTGCCGCTGTAATAACACTTTCCCTTTATCGGGCACAGGTACGCCCAAATAAACAGTTAAATCCCAACACGAAGTTTCCTGTCTTCGGCCGCGTCACGACCCCGTGACAATAGCTTGTCAGCCGGCCATAGAAAACATGTGAAAAATGTCTCGTCCCAACGATTACTGTTCGCCCCGCCGCGGTGGTCTAGTGGCTAAGGTACTCGGCTGCTGACCCGCAGGTCGCGGGTTCGATTCCCGGCTGCGGCGGCTGCATTTCCGATGAAGGCGGAAATGTTGTAGGCCCGTGTACTC
Source organism: Rhipicephalus annulatus (assembly GCA_013436015.1). NCBI lineage: Eukaryota > Metazoa > Arthropoda > Arachnida > Ixodida > Ixodidae > Rhipicephalus > Rhipicephalus annulatus. The sequence goes on along the minus strand of WOVY01006430.1, from coordinate 78,336 downwards.
AGATTTGGGTGCACGTTAAAGAACCCCAGGTGGTCAAAATTTCCGGAGCCCTCCACTACGGCGTCTCTCATAATCAAATCGTGGTTTTGGGACGTTAAACCCCACAAATCAATCAATCAACGATTACTGTTCTTGAAACAAAGTTTTCGCGAGTGCTACCTTACAAAAAAAGGAACTTGTGTAGGTTCGCCGCAAAATTCCCCTACCAACTCGGCCATTCTACGATGGCTCGGGACATCCAGAGCGCACGGCCGTATCGCAACAACCGCGTCTTCATCTGAGATACACTTTCTGCCGCCACACGAAGATCAATTTATCGCCGTTGAGATGCTTGGTGACAGCTCACCCACCCACCATGATGCTGCCATTGGATTTGAAGTTCATGCAGAATCGCTATGTTCAAGAACCCTCGCCATAAGTTTTTCACATTGTGCTCAAAACAAAACTAACGCTCGTTGTCATTAGCCATGTGATCATGAATGACAACCACGCGTTGTGAAGGCGTACACGCGAGCAACACGCACCTAGCCCCAGTGAAATTTTGCATTCTGCCGCAAATGCTGCAATTGTGTTGAACGCAGGTCATGGACTACCACGAAAGTATGCAGGCAGTCAACAGACTACAAACTCAACCCAATATTTCTTGCAGTGACGATGCGACCAAGGATACAAAGACACAGTTCTAAACTCCTTGAATGCTTTGGACAAAAAGAGCTCATCCTGCCCAAGCTGTCACTAAACTACTTTGGATCAGTAGAACTCGCTCTAGCCAAATAGGTAATCTCCTCTAGCGTTCAGGTGGAGAAGTGTGCATCTACGTGTGACATCGCGTGTCATCCACAAGACGGCAGCATTTTAGCGAGGATTTAGTTTTCTACTGCGGGAGGAGCGCGGTTTTTTCATGGAAAGAGGACGTGCGGTGGCACCGACCCATTAATAGCTGACCCGTGATCATGAAAAAGAAGCTATTCCTTATTGTAATAATTCGAGTACAGATATTTATCTTGTGTCTAGAAGTGAAGACAGCGATGACAGTGAATGAGTAGCTCCTTTGGTGATGATGAAGACAGCTGGCACCCGAACATTGCAAGTGACCGTCAGTGAAGTCGCCTTGCGTTATTCCGTGTTTTGAAAATTTCCGCACAGCCCCGAAGCTTCCCGAGTGAAATACCCCAAGGGTGCTTGGCCTGCACAAGTGAAGAGGATGTGACGCCTCTAACTGTTTTATTTATAGGGTATTTAATCTTATTAACAGCAGGCAGCTCGTTTCCTATGTATTGCTCAGAAATAAACTTTATTCCGTTGATTTGACCAAGTATGTGGTGAAAACATTTTTTCTACATCGACCAGCTACTTTTTAGTACAACTAGAATTGAAATCTGATATTAAAAATAAAGGCACTTTTTTACAGGAAATTTTTGAAAAAAATTAGCAGTTAAGGGGTTAAGTCACACGCACAGCCACTGCAGTGAGCGCAGACTGATAACGGAACTACTGTTTGCTGCAACTGCTGCGCAGCGAACCGCGGTCGGTATCGTTGTTCATTGATAGCGAATACTGTTTAAAGGTGCTCTTCTAATACAGCCACACAATAAAAATAATAAAGCAATAAAACGGCTTTCCCATCGTACACTTTTGGCTACGTGCGGAGCTTCGTCAATTTCACAGTTGGCCTCTAGAGAAGCTTTCGCACGATCATGTGCACTTGACACATTCCAAGCCGTCGTCTGAAGATCGCATTTACTTCTGCATAACCCACTCTATGCATATACCCAGCGCCCCCGACCTCAAACCGCAGAGGAAGAAAAAACTAGCCATGTATTGACGCAAGGCCGCCTTCTTTTGATTGTTGTGAAGTCAACTTGCGCACCTAAATTCTGGTATAACCTGCACCCAGACTTCAGCTCCAAATTTTCTGTATACTTTGATAAATACGTTCACTCAGTATTCGGCCAGGTACAGCTCAGTTAGCGAGAGTTCAATGCTTGCTGGGACCAAAGAACGAGTCATAATCATCGGATATTACCAAATTTTGTGGTGCAGAGATAAAATTTCACAACGAAATTCCGCGATGAATTCTTTCACGCCTCCCGTCAATTTTGTTGTCGCGGGATTCAACTATTTTACAAAGAGAAATTGCACAATCTTTATTGGTGCCTGGATGCTGTAGCATCATTTATACGGTGCTATGCTATTTAAAATTGCACTGAGTGGGATGGAGGCATAACATTGTGTTGCAGAAGCTGATTATCGAGGCTATGGTCCTGATGAGTTATTTCACATTGCCACTCTCAAACAGTGACATCCCCACATACTGACCACAGTGAGGAAAAAGTGTAAGATGTTAAAAGTACATTTGTAAAGCCTCCAGAGCGGGTGATCATGACTCGGTGGATAGCGTGCCCAGCATTGATTGTCGCGGACCTAGAGGACATGGGTTTGAAAACTCATTATAAAACTCCCCCCCTCCCCAATACAGTAATTTTTTCATCTGATCATGTGCATTTTTTCAACTTAATCTCCAAGATAAAAATACATTGCTGAAGACTTGGAGGACTCTGCCATAAAACAGTTGAAAATTCACATACGATTCCGATAACGCCTAATGCACACTCTATGTGCAGTAGCTTAAATGTTTTGATCTTGCGATAACAGCAGATGCCACTGCCTCGGTTACTGAGAGAAGGCACGGCCTGGGCAATCCTTTTATGTGCTGTGTTGGAGAGTTGAAAGGGATACCCAAGATGAAAATAATTTTTTTCATACTAGTAAATTAATCTGTCATCCTATCAAGATCACCATGATTGGTAAGCAAGAAAATGCACCAAAAATTAATGCGGGTGCTACCTTGAAGTTCCAGCAGCAATAGCCATAGTGTTGACAAGAACAATACTATCATGCAGTTCTTATCAGTAGAAATGAAGTGGTCTGTCTTTTGAATTAATGATGTAGCACGTAAAATATGTGAGACACAGGACAAGGGAAAGTACAAAGGGAAGGGACAATACTGTAGTCTTTTGAAGGGGTCAGCGACATAACATAAAAAGTTCCAGGATATATTGTTGTGCGAACATCATAAAAATACAAACCCTACATTAACTGTCATATGCGAACACTGTGACGCAAAATTGAAAAATTGAGACATTGAAGCAGGTTTCTTCCTTTATCAATAAAGCTATAGCGGTTAAATTTACATGGTTGTTAGAGTTCTCAGAGTACAATTTATGAACCTAAACAAATTCATTGTTCACTTCAGAGTACCTTTGATGAATGCAGTGGCAGTGCTTTGTTGTATTCCAGGATAGGAGATGGCTTTTGCAGACAACACTAGCCCAGCAAGCCTCGTGCGAACCTGTCTACACCTCATGCACTAACTTGCACTTCTTCATACCGTAGTTTGTGGAAGGTAGCGTGCAATAAAAAGAATGTTCTCACCAATTCCTGTCTCACCGAATGCTGCTTGGGGTCTTCTCCAAGTGTGCAGAGGTACACTGCAATTACGTTGACAACACACTTTTGGTCAAAGAAACAATCCCAAAAAACTTGGCGTCAAAAACGACTATGTAGCGAGATTTCCACAGAAGCTACAGATGCAGCACTTGGCAACGAATAAATATGTGTGGAGAATTTTACTACAGTTGAGCCCTGCTACAATGAATGCCGCTTCAACAAAATTTCTGCTACAATCAAAAATCTTTGGTTCCCTGTCAGCAGTCCATAGGAGTCAAGGTGTAGATAGTATTCCCACCACCATGAATGCATTTTCTTCTGCTGTTCCAATTCAATGAAATCTGACGATGCAATTTCTGACTAAGACATTTAATGCTATGCAGTAAACACAATCTTTAACAATTTAATACATTTTCAGAACCTGAAAATATGTCGATGAAGTCTAGAACACACATTGGCACCACTAGAAAACACCGCTGTTTACCAAGCATGGGGGTTGCCATTGCTCGACAGCGATGGCAATAAGATTACCCTTGTTTTGCCACTTTCTTGCTTCTCAGCCATAGGCGATTTAAAGCTGGAGCTCAGTCATTCAATTCAGGGTCTTCTTTCATGCATCCGCGCAGAACAATGCTTTATTTTTATGCCAATGCATATCATTTCGTTCGTGCTAGGCCTATTCGTCTGAAATATCAATAAAATCAGCCTCCTGCGAGTGATGGATGAGAATAGCATAAAATAAGGCAACAGTCACTGCTTTACGATACCCAGCCTCCATCTTGGCACTGTTGGTGAAACTTTGATAGCGGACAACTTAACTGTTAGGTTCGTTCACAAAAGCTGTCGTGGCCGTTGTTTCAGGGTGCTTTTCACCATGGGGTTGCTGTACGTGAGTGAGAATCGCATCATGACGCTGCTAGGAAAGAATAGAAAGAAGCCGATACTTTTTGAATTTCGGGAACAAAAGTTCCTTTCTATTGCTAGCTCAGATCAGCTATATTTTCTCAATTTCACTACAACAAAATTCTAACATCAATGAATTTTTTTCTGCACCTCTTCAGTTTCATTGTTGCAGGGTTTGACTGTACCTCCCCACATCTACACATTGTTTCAACAAATGTGTCCAATAGCTTTTTAAAAAAATCAGGAGTGTGCATTATTTGGTGGCTGTCATCATAATAGCTTTTTTCAAGATAACTGCAAGATAATTTCTTGCAGTTATACACTACAGTCTTTCTTGGGGGCCTTCGACGAAAAAATTTTGGTCTGTCTGTCTGTCTGTAATTTTGTCTGTTTATCCGCTCTTACCTATACCTCAAACGGCATCAAACAGCTAACCCCATCCGCAGCGCCCACCAATTTTGCTCAAGGTTCAGCGTTCATACTTGTGCAATTGTCAATTAAAAAGCAATTATTGCACATATCTGAGGCATCGTAACAACACGTCGATGTTTTGTATGTGTGCCTTTATACTAGAGAAGGCACACACAAGTAATTTTAAGGACCGCAGTTGACAGTCCAATGCGATGTTCAAAAAGGTAAGTGCTTCCATCGCTTTGCTAAGACGACACGGTGGTGGCACCTGCTCGTCGCTTTGCGTTCTACTCTTTATCACCTCCGAGATAAGCGCGCATTTTTCTCCCCAGGCGCGCACGCATTCCTTTGTTTTTGAACTGCCAGATGGCGCTCGTGTTTAATATGCCTCGATGTGCTCGTTCGCCATCCGCTACAGCTCGAGGCACTAACACAGCGCCTCCAGAACACCATTCACCAATTTTCTTGCGCAGAACATGAAATAATTGTTTTGTTCACTCTCTCCAGACACAAGACTATCGTCTTTAGACGACATATGCAGATTAACATGCAGATATGGGGCCAATCTTTTGTAGTGGCAGGCACCTTAAGATGGTTGAAGACATCATTCAGAACAGTAATTGAAAGAAAAACTAATTAACTTTTTTATTGGCAAGTTCGGCAGTAAAATCAAATAGGAGAATACAAGTTCTCCATGCGCAGAACTTTTTGCAGCTTAGATTTCGAAAAAGAAGCCTCTAGTAATATTTGCTAAGTAATAAAATTCTCCCGAATTTTGTGGCGAAACTGCAATGCAGAAGAGTGCAACTGCCATATTCGCCTGGGATGTCCAGAATGAGTGAGTGTCGTTATATGCATCAACCATCATCCAACTTCGTTGCATGGATGTGTGGACTGTGCTAGTATTAATAGCATGCATGACACACATACGTTAATGAACAGAAAAGAACTGCATGAATCTAATCATTGTCTTAAACAGCAACGTCATGCTAGTCGTCTGCCTGTTCCACTAATCTTTGCTTTGATTTCGATTCTGCCATTGGATTCGCCTGAATTTCAATATGCCACAATTATTAATAGAGGCCACCTTTTCAAAATCTCTAAGCTGCAATAGTTTCTTCACATGAACGACTTAACTTCTCCCATTTCACTTTGCCACTTCATTTGGCTAATTAAATAGTCAATTTAAATGCCTTAATTACTGTCCCAAATGATGTCTTCAGCAATTTTAGGATGCCTGTCACTACAGAAAAAGCAATTGGCTAAATTTTTTGAAAATACCGGTATATTGTCAATAAAAATAAATTGGTTAACAGGGGACAGGTGTTGGAGCCAAGGTTTCGACAAGCAAACTTGTCTTTTTCAAGGCTGCAACCTAATTGGGATTTATACTGACAGAAGATGACGAAACATTCGAGTTACATTACCAATATCCCTCACTCAGATGACATCGACACAGTCCTCTGCCCCTACAATGATTGCGATGACGACCAACCAGTTTCCGCATCCGTGTTAGCTACATTGCTTAAGCTCCCAATTCTGGAGAACTTGATATTTTAAATTTGATGGGACACAATACGTTGAAATTTGCGGTTTATCTTAGGGCACAGCAATTGGACCAATCTATGCGAATACATTTATGGGGCTCCTTGAAAACCAATTTCTTGCGAATGACAAATATAAGCCATTTTACTACAAGCAGTTCATTGATGACATTCATACAATCTGGCATCATAGTGAGTTGCGACTTCTTTAATAGCAGCTTTCAACGACACTCACCCGACAATTTCTTTTTCGTATTTGCCTGTCAACATAAACTTTCTTGATGTCATGGTCACTCTTCGTAATGGGAAGCTGATAACTAATCTTTACAGGAAACCCACAGATCGGCAGCAGTACCTTCATTTTAGTAGTAGCCATGATAAACACAATAAAAATAGTATTCCATAGTTTTCCTACAGTATTCTATAAATCTAGTACACCCTACAGCCAAGTACTTCGTTTTAGAGGGATATGCTTTGATAGACGCGAATTTTCCCACCGCTGTAAACAACTTCGAAACATGCTTGCAAAACAATGTTATCTGTCCCGTATAATCACAGAAGCAATCAAACGTGCAGAAGAGCTAGGCCGTTCAGATTTTCTGGGTATTAACAAAATATCAGAGTAAACTTCACGTACTAACCTAATTTTGTCACATGTGGCCTCAGCTCCAAATGTCAATCACATTTTAAAGAAACATTTTAACATTTTAATGCAGAGTGAAAGGCTGTAAGAAATCTTCACGAAACGAACAACGCGTGGTCTACCGATGATCGCGGAACCTCCGTGATTTATTAACTTAATCTAGAACCACACGTTCATTTCATGAAGGATGTCATTCCAGCAAAAAACCACGTTGCCATGTGCGCGCGCACGTGACCCCATCTAAAACAATATCAAGTACTTCCTCCAACTTTTCACTCGCAATCAACAGTGACTACACATGGGACAGTGCTAATGCTCTAATAGTGTACGACATGCCAAGCTAAGCTCAATACATAGGACAAACAAAAACTAGTTTCAGAATTCCTTTTAATAATCATCGTGCACAAGCCGTAAGCCCCCCGATCTACAGTTGTCCAAGCATGTCAGTATACCTGGCCACGGTTTCGATAAAATTAGGGCTACCATTATTCAGTCTGACTTCAAAATGAACCATGATGGGAAAGTAAGAGAATCCTTGATTCATAAACTTAATACAACTCGTCGTGGTATCAATGGAAACGTAGGAAAGGTCACCTATCTGGCAATGACTAGCATGGATTTTCATATCATTAATTAGTTTTTTTTGTGATGGCCGTTCTTTTTGCCCTGTGCTTTTTCCTTCTTCTTTCACATAACCTGTCATCCACACCGTGCACCACATTGTTGATACGCAGACAACATCTGAAACTTGTATATTCATGTAAGTATCATGCTTGCCATCTTAAGGGGAGATGCTACTCGAATACACTTTTTTTAATATTCACCCTAGAGCAATGAAACTTGAGCTGTTTATGAAAATTTTTATGCTGATTTCAAATATATAATTAATTTTCTTGCAAGTCATACACTTCTAGCTCTGCAACATGACAAAGTGAAAACCTTAACCCTTTTGCCTCCCCGGCTTTTTATCCCTAAACTTCTGTAATTTTTTACCATTCATAGTTCATAATGCTTCAAATAAAGTGTAGAGTGCAAATAATTAGTTAGGAAGCACATACAAAATATGTAATACCCGTGAAAAATAATAGACGTAAAAAGTCCATATTTAACCTACCCTAGTAATGGTACACATACATTTTTTTTATTACACAATAAAATATTGAAATTTAAACTAGATAATTGCATTTGTCATACTTGGAAAAACCTTGGGTAAAATTTTATGCAGATCCGAGCACTATAAGTGCCCGAGAAAGGAGGGGCACATTGGAAAAAATGGCGAAATTCGTGTTTTGAGGAAAACGAGTTTTAAAGTTAAAATTGAGTTTTTATTAATGAAAGATATCATTAAATCAGACGAAATTTGCACACCAAAAAGAACAATCCTTCTTGTAGTGGCCAATGAGACTAAAATACGGCAGCACCATGAGTTTGTCCCTCTCGGCTTTTTCGAGCCGACTCCTCACAGACATTTCGCCCACAGACAGGGCCATGAAATGTTTGCCAAACTTCCGCTCCATCTGGCAGAGCCTTGTGTCAACTGCAAGAAGTTTGAAAGAACTGCGAAAGCCAAACTAAGTCCCCTGTCATGCCATTTTGCCGCCATGTTTGTGCCACATACCGTCGTACATAATGGCAATGTCGTCCCTGCTAAGTTCTCTCACTGCGAGGTCTTTCGACCTCTCAAGATTGGCGCTGATGTCATCCATTGCAGCATCACGAACTTTCCGGCTGACAGGTGTGAATGACTTTTGATGCATTGGCTTTTGCAAGCCAACAACTGCCGCAAATCGGACCAGCCGCCCATAGCCTATTCCTACAGAGCGCGCCGCACAACGGCTTTCACTTGTGAGCAATGCCTTTTTTCATTCATAACGGAGATAATTACACGAGAAAAGCATTGTTCAGCTGCGCTGCGCTGCCCAACAAGACGTGGACTCCACAAGTAGGTGTCACAGCACATACAGGCGCGCAGCGGCCAATGGCGGTCCCCGATTCGTACCATGTGATAAGCCAGTTGTGGCGCTCGAAAAACGCGCAGAAAAGTGCTTTTTTTAAAAATTATTTCTTGCGCTGCATCAGCGAGAGAAACTGTTGTTATTTGAAGAGTGAGGCTCGTTTCTTCTACTCGTGCGATCAACAATAGCGAGCGGCGGCGCATTATCAGCGGCAAGGTGCTTGAAGACTGCCCACTTTCGACTTTTTAACAAGAGCCTTGTGCTCTTTAGATGCAATTTTAAAGCATTTCCAGTAATGTCTCGGCCTGTATTACTTTTTTCATAACAGTAGAGATACTAATCTTATAAAAACAGGCAAAAATAAAAAATCGGTAATTTTGAAAAACAACTCGCTTTTTTCGACCCGCATCTCCCCTTAACAGTCTTTTTCAACCACTATCAATTGCTATTTTACTTCCAGTACACTAGCTGCTGTACTGATAGTTTGACAAGTGAGCCCATAAAAATGCTGCAGTGTAATAGACCTACTCATTCTGATGAAAGGCCATGCCACGACTGAAACGTTAGTAAAAGCATTTTCCTTTTCAATGTGTGCTACCTTCAACTTCATTTAATGCAAAATTACCCGGACTTCTCGCATATTCCTTTTCAAGTCCTTTATGTATGTAGGTATGTATGTATGTATGTATGTATGTATGTATGTATGTATGTACGTATGTATGTGTGTATGTGCGTGCATGCATTGAATGAACGTGCAAAAATGTTCATTTCTTTCAATGTTTGGGCAGGAGGGCCTGCCTTCGTTAGTCGATTCCCCAAGGTATTTGCTGACGAAGGCAGGCCTTCCTGGTAAAACGTTGGAAGACTGAACATTATGTATAATGTAGCACTTCACAAGCACGAACTGCTTCGATCTAGGTCAGATAAAGTTTAAAACAAGAAAGAGCTGAGCTAGTTGGTTCATTCTAAACGAGACAGCGAGGGTACTAGCTTCCTTTTCGTGTCCCTTTTAGATGTCCCTTTTAGGTGAGATAGCTCATGGTAATTTTATGTTTTAGTGTGCAGCATCTTCAATTTCACTGATGAGCAGGATGACCCTGCACGGCTGCTACTAGAAGGTGAATAAACACTTGAGGCCCTCATATCTGGGTGCACATTAAGCAACCCCATGAAGATGGTTGAAATTTCCGGAACTGTCCACTTCCTACGTTGTCATGAAACACCAACAATTGTAGGTGAATCAGTGCTTGTGACATGTTGTTGCTGGTAGCACAACACGAAGAACAAGTCACTCTCTATGAACAAGGAACCCCATGAGCAGGAAATAAGAATAATGTCAGGTGACAGTAAAAGTTATTGCTTGGCTCACACTGCAATACCGAGTTGAAGTACCATGCTGCCGATAACTTTAACTACATTTTTTCAGATTTGGTAATTGCAGAGTGTCCACACACATGAAGTGAAAGCAAAATAACACTGTTCAAAGAGAACACCTACAGAATTCACGGTTAAAAGCAATGCATACAGCATTACAAAACCTGTGTCCCCAGTGAAAGGCCTCACACCAACTATCAAATTGACGCTATGGGAAATCTATCACTATCTAGATATCATGCAGAGATCACCATTTATTAATATGACTAAATTCATTCTGATGCCACATTTAGAGAAACTATGCAAAGTCGCTGTATTTTCCATGCTGTTATAGAGTGTTAAAATAAGATCTTAAGACATTTGGGGAAAAGCCAACATTTATGCATACTTTATGATACTACAGCTATTCTTGAATAGATCAGAACACTGGAACCAATGTTTTAACAAGCAGACTTGTCTTCTTTAAGTTGGTGTCTCAAAGAAGACAACCTCTTATGTCTTGAAAAATCTTCTGAATATCTGCCTGTTTTGGATGTACGGGTATCCTTCTCAAAGGGCCACTCATCAGGTTCGCCAATTTTGAGCTGACAAGTGCAATGCGTAGACGAGGCGTTCATGATCACGTCTGCTGAAATTTGCAACGCTACCCGCCGTAGAAATTGGTCAAATTTTAAGATGAACGCTGCTCCCCCTTCCTTCCGCCAGCGCGCGCCCAGAGAATGAGGGCATGAGGTGCGCGTATGAATGGCCCTACATACACAGCAATGCAGTGATATTAGTCCTCTATGTAGACAACTCTGCTCTGACGTTACAAACAGTGGCACGTGACATAGCGAAAATTATTTAACACGGCATGCGTAGTTTATGTAATTTGTTGCTTAAAAAGATAAATAACGCTCTAGATAAATAATGAAACAAAATAAGAGAATGTGAGCTTCTTTTTTTCATTTTCTCCCGTTAATTGCAGTGAAATGCGGAGCTAATGTATCGGCGTTTCGCATGCGTTCGTGTACACGCGGTTAGCACATCGAGCAGACGACCACCGTGGAACGCACCTATGCGCTTGCGCACTTATTGCGCTCATCTATCCTACCACGTCTAAGCAAGCGTTTCTAAACCATTCGGCAGAAACAGGCAGAAGACCACAAAATAACGCTGGTCAACAAAGCAACGCCACTCGTGTGCTCAGGGGTTGCACTTGTTTGGGCACGTCATGCGCACGTCATCTCTTGGTCGGATGCCGAAGAGGGTGGGGAAGAGATTTGGCTTGCGAAGGCTACGCGGCAGCAGCGGCAAGGATTTCGAGCTCACCTCCTCTCATCATCGTTTTGCGCCGCTTAAAAAAAACCCGTTTTCTCCGCTCGTGATAAACAGATCGAAAAAATTTTTGTGGCAAAATGTTCCTCACCAGACACCCAACAACTTACACTAACTAAAATTTGGTATGGGGCCTGGTGAGTGGCCCTTCAAAGCTCCAATTTCATTTAATGCTCACTATACATGTCTGTAGTTCTCATAATCAACACCTTGTACAGTGACCCACTTATGCAGCACCCCACCTATGTAGTAAATTTGTTGAAAAACTGCTATGATGTAGCACCTTCATGTAGGCTAAATGAGCAGGCACCAACAGCACATACTTACTCCAAAAGAGGGAGTTTAGACTGTACAGTAGCGTCAGGTCTAGCCTTGCTTTGTCTAAAGGAGACAGCTGGAAGAAAAGAAGATGCATGATTAGCACGCAAGCTAAGCTCTATTCATGTCACACAGTGCACAGGAAATCCAGAAGTTGTACAGCTCAGGAAAAATGCTTCATTTGGAAACAAAAGCCTCTTATTGTGCTGGAATCCTACAAATGGAGACACTGTAAACCGCACACAGGACAGTTTTTGTGATGCAAACACACCCTCCACATTACTGGCCTTCAAACAGCACCTATGTTCTTTCATACCTGCAATTTCGATAATGAAACGTTAACCAGCCCAGCACTTTTTAGAGCAAACAGTCATTAAAAGCACACCACTGAGCACTTCAGAGGCCAACTCCGGCAATTTTTTTTTACCCTTTCAGGGTATTTGCACTTCTATGTTTTTGAGATACTCTTGTCACGTGCCAGATCACAGAAATCCTCAGCCAATTGGAAAATAATTTTCAATAAGCAAAAAGGCAAAACATGAAAACCAAACGTAGTGTACTGTCTACATATGACGTACTACCCTGAAAGAACTGCAAATCCTGAAAGGCGTGCCAGTACCGCCAGCGAGGAGTACAAAAGCTGCGGAGCTGCTGAACAGACGCTCAGTAGATAGGTGCAGATACCACACCATGTCTGTCACTCGTCATGCTACATGCAAAAGCTCCTCGTAGCTGTCGGACAAAGACAGCTACTATTCAGGCGTCAATGAGAGCATTGCCATTCCGCTTTGATGAAGCAGAACAGGTTTTTGCACCTGTTTGCCTAGTTGCTTATAACGCTGCCAGATGGCACTGTGGAAAATCCCAGCTGGCTTGCGCTTCCTTTCTTGAAAACTCAGCACTGGCCCCTTTCCTATCAAGACCGCTATGTCAGGCTAATAATTTGCATGTCGTTCGTGACCTGGAAGTACCGGGCGGGTGGCGATAATGCCAGAAAAGGAAAGCAACATAGATAAGGATTATTGCTGTAGGACAAAAAAAAGCCCTTTTTACTCAATCTGTTGTGTGAGTGTAGCTAAAACACTCAGCCATCGAGACGAAGTGCAATCAGCTACGAGTACGTGTTTAGTGGCTGTTATGGTGAATATGCAATGAATCCTTTAGGGCCTACAACCCAACAACATTTACGACCCATCACACGCCCGCCCACATAGAGAAAGACATTACACACTCCACCATGGAAGCGTCGGACAAACAGACACGATCCACAGCACGCAAGCAGATGCTGCAGTGGCACCCAAGTTCTGTCACTTTTGTCCCCTTGCAAAACTTGATATCGCACACACAATGTCCCCAATAATTCTGGCAAGCAAAGAAAGCGTTTCGAGGCTATCTATAAAATTGATTTGAAAATAATCACAGGGCGGGCCGGTTTTTAGGAAAGCAAAGCTCATATCAAAATCGGCCTCTAAGAGAGAACCATACTGCTGGCTTCGTGCAGGAGCTTCACAGCTGCATCATGGCTATTCATGCATGCCTGCACTGCTACAGTTATCATTGTTATGCTACCGCTTACACTGCCTTGCTATCAGAACTGCATGCTTGATGGATAGCTCGACGGTTCTCACCAAACGGAATGATTCTGGAGCAGCACGTTTTTGTTTCCTACAGTGATGTTTAACGAGGTACCATTGGTTGAATGCTTTGCACCTATACTGCTTCACGATGCGTATTGTAGCGATGCTGAGGCAGACAGGCCAAAAAAACAAGCAACTTTATTAGGGCGAACTTGTGCCCACAAGTCTAATGACTATGGTCGTCGAGTCCAAGTAGCCGAGAGGCACAGAGTCAACTAACTTCCTCTTCCTCGTTGTTGGAGCGCACGAACGCGTGACGCATGCCAGCCGGGTCTTGCTGGTGCTCTTGCCATGATTGCGGCGGCTACTTGAACGTGGCCAACCTGTCGCGGCATTATCCCCCCCCTCAGACGCATCGTCCCGATGCTTGAGAGAGTAAAATGATACATGCGCCCTCTCACTCGTTTTCCGACGATCTGTCATGATAGGGCTTCATGCGGACTACGTGTACCACTTCCGTGGTATTGCGGCGTCTTGAGCTCACGTGTCCCGCGGATCTGACTTCATAAGTGACGTCGCTGATACGGTTGAGTACTTCATAAGGGCCGAAGTATCGACAAAGAAGCTTTTCAAAGAGTCCGCGGCGGCGCACTGGGATCCATATCCATACTTTGTCACCGGGATGATAAAGTGCGTCACTGCGTCGCTTGTTGTACCGACTAGAGTCGACGCGCTGTTGACGGCGTATTCGGTATCTTGCCATTTGTCGTGCTTCTTCGGCTCGTTGCAAGAAGTCATCTAAGTCAGGTGGATAGTTGTTTTCGTCCTGTAGTGGTAACATGGCATCCAGTGGGGTGGTCACTCTTCGGCCGAATACTAGTTCGAAAGGGGCAACGTGGGTTGTTTCTTGAACGGCTGTATTATATGCGAATGTTACGTAGGGTAATATTTCATCCCACTGTTTATGTTCAACATCGACATACATTGATAGCATGTCGGTCAGAGTTCTGTTGAGGCGTTCGGTTAAGCCATTTGACTGAGGGTGATACGCCGTTGTTCTTCTGTGATCGGTATTTGTCATGCGCATCAGACATTGCATAAGGTCTGCAGTAAAAGCTGTGCCGCGATCCGTAATAACGACGATGGGCGCACCATGTCTGAGCACTATGTTGTTCACAAAGAACTTGGCGACTTCGGCAGCTGTCGCACTGTACAGAGAGTCAGTCTCAGCATAACGGGTCAGATAGTCTGTAGCTACGACAATCCATTTCTTGCCTGCACATGATGTCGGGAAAGGTCCTAGGAAGTCCATGCCGACTTGTTGGAATGGGGCATCCAGAGGGTCTATTGGATGGAGAAGGCCGGCTGGTTTTACGGCTGGAGTTTTGCGCCGTTGACACTGACGACACGTTTTCACGTAGCGCTGCACTGATGCGAGCAACTTAGGCCAATAGTACTTCAGGCGAATCCTGGCGAATGTTCGGCTCACACCCATGTGGCCGGACGTTGGCTCATCGTGTCATGCATGCAGAATTTCCTGTCGCATGGCTGTGGGCACGACTAGTAAAAATGTTTCGCCATTAGGTTCAAAGTTCCTCCTGTAAAGGACACTTCCTCGAAGGCAGAACGTGGAGAGCCCTCTGGAGAATATGCGAGGTACTTGAACGTCGAGACCCTGTAGGTGTTGTATAAGCGCCAGCAAATCCGGGTCATCTCGTTGTTGTTGAGCGATTTCGGATGCGTCGACAACGCCTAGAAACGGGAAGTCTTCCTCTTCAGGTACACTTGGATCGACGGGAGAGCGTGACAAGCAGTCGGCATCACTGTGTTTCCTTCCAGATTTGTATACGACCGTAATGTCATACTCCTGCAGCCTAAGGCTCCATCTGGCTAGTCGACCTGACGGATCCTTGAGATTTGCTAGCCAGCATAGAGCATGGTGGTCACTGACAGCTCTGAACGGTCTACCATAAAGGTAGGGTCGAAACTTATTTATTGCCCAGATGACTGCGAGGCACTCTTTTTCAGTAGCAGAGTAGTTTGCCTCAGCTTTTGAGAGTTTGCGGCTGGCATAGGCTAACACTTTCTCTTTACCATTTTGCCACTGGACCAGGATGGCGCCGAGGCCGACATTGCTGGCATCGGTGTGGACTTCAGTGTCGGCTGTCTCATCAAAATGGGCAAGTATTGGTGAACCCTGTAGCCGTTTTCTCAATTCATCAAAAGCTTTCTGTTGTTCATTTTTCCATGTGAAGGGCACGTCGTCTTTCGTTAGTTTTGTAAGAGGTTCCGCAATCGTTGAAAAGTTTTCCACAAATCGCCTATAGTAGGCGCATAAACCCAAAATCGGCGCACTGACTTTTTGTCTTTGGGTGTAGGGAACCTCTGAACAGCGGCTGTCTTTTCTGGATCTGGACGAACACCGTCAGAACTAATGACATGTCCAAGGAATCTCAGCTCTTCGAAGCAGAAGTGGCATTTTTCGGGTTTGATTGTCAACTTTGCTGACCGGATGGCTTGTAACACAGTGCGTAGTCGCTCTAGATGTTTGTCGAACGTTGCAGAGAATACCACCATGTCATCCAAATACACCAGGCATGACTGCCATTTCAATCCCGCGAGGACAGTGTCCATCATTCGCTGGAACGTCGCTGGCGCGGAACAGAGGCCGAATGGAAGCGCTTTGAATTCGTAGAGGCCATCTGGTGTTACGAATGCCGTTTTTTCACGGTCCCGCTCGTCTACCTCTATTTGCCAATATCCGCTTTTCAGATCCAAGGAGGAGAAAAACTTTGCGGATCGCAGCCGATCTAGTGTATCGTCAATACGTGGCAAGGGGTAGACATCTCGTTTAGTTACACTGTTGAGTTTTCGGTAGTCGACACAGAATCTAAGCGTGTTGTCTTTCTTCTTAACGAGCACTACGGGGGACGCCCATGGACTATTTGAAGGCTGGATGACATCATCCGAAAGCATTTCCTCCACTTGCTTCTTAATGATTTCCCGTTCTTTCTGTGACACTCGATATGGATGCTGGCATATAGGTTTCGTGTCGTCTTGCGTTATAATTCTGTGTTTCGTAATTGACGTGCGCTGGACCTTCGAGGCAATTGAAAAGCAATCAGAGAATTCTTTTACTAAGGCGTAAATCTGTTTCTTTTGACTGTCCGGAAGGCTCTGGTTGACGGTCACGGATGTGTCGATGTTGCAGGCCACTGGTCGAGTGGTTGATGTCGTTAAGCTGCATAGTTCTGTCGCCATACAGAAGTCGTGTAAATAGGCAATAGCCGTGCCTTGAGCGATGTGTTGAAGTTCATTGGAGAAATTCGTAAGTAGGACATCTGCACGGCCATTCGTCAAGTGAACAAGACCCCGAGCTACACAGACACCTTTTTTCAAAAACAGCCCTACATTTGTATCCGCTATGCCTTCGCGGTTGTAAGATGCGTCATTCTCTACGAGCACCATTATGCTGCAGCGTGGTGGCACAGTTACGTCATCATGAACAACGCGTAGAGCAGTTAGGCGTCCCTCAGATTCCTCTACAGGTATAGCTCGTTCAGTCGAAAACGACACGCTGGACCTACGCAGGTTAATTACGGCGCCATTAGCTCGCAAAAAATCCATTCCTATAATGAGGTCTCTTGAACATTCTGGTAGCACAATGAAATCGGCAACGTAAATAAAGCCCCGTATTTCAAGTCTTGCGGTGCATCTGCCAAGGGGCGTAATAATGTGACCACCTGCCGTGCGTATCTGCGATCCACTCCACTGTGTCACAACTTTGTTTAGCTTCTTCACCATCTTGTGACTTATCACTGAATAATCAGCACCGGTGTCGACTAAGGCATTCAGTTCCCATCCTTCTATTCTCAACCGCAAATCTGAAGTAACGCTTTCGTGATTGCACCTATTTACCGGAAATACACCGTCGTCGCCCTCAAGCCATATTGGAGGATCTTTGTAATTGATGTTATCAGCGGCCTCACCTCCACAGGTCGCTTGCTTCAGTTTTCCGGGAGTGGACTTGGAGAGTGATGACCAGGCTGCCTTGAAGGTCCACGTGGGCTGGATGACCGGTAGCGCATAGGCGATGGTGACCGTGACCGACGTTGGCGTAGAGGTGGCGAGTTCTGGCGCGTAGACAAGTACTCCTCAATTTCCGCTGGTCGTTCGCCGTTTCGGGGGCACGGTGCATACGACGGGAAGCCTCTTAATCCAGCCTGTCGGTAAGGGCAGAATCTGTACAAATGACCCGCTTCGTCACAGTGGAAACAAAGAGGCCGGCGCTCGTGATCACGTCAGACGTCACTTTTCCTGGGCCTAGGCTCCGCATAGCGATGCGTGCTACGTGCTCCTGGGGGCAGATAGGTAGCCGTTGGTTCCCGTGGACGAGGTACGCTGCGTGCAGTAGATGGGAGAGGAGTCGTCGCCATCGCAACTGCTGCATTGCTGTGTACCGTTGGTTGTCGGAGAACTTCAGAGTACGTTCGGATAGGTCGAACTGGCTGCAGCTCACGCTCTGGTTCTCGTATGACCTGCCTCAGTTCGTCACGAACAACGTCTGTAACAGATAGTGCAGTTGAAGTCTGGGGCATTTGCAGTCTGCTCAGTTCTTCCCGAATAACTGATCTAATAAGCTCTCGCAGGGCTTCAACGTCGTTTCGCACGCCTCCAGAGAATAGCTGTGCGGATGCGCAGTTAACATTCCGGTTGTACTGCCGAGCGCGCTGTTCTAGTGTTTTTTCGATGGCCGTCGCTTCCGAATAAAACTCAGCAACAGTGCTTGGAGGGTTGCGGACGAGAACGGCGAACAGCTCTTGCTTCACTCCGCGCATTAGATGGCGCACCTTCTTATCTTCAGCCATGTTGTGATCCGCACGCTTGAACAGACGGACCATGTCCTCGATGTACATGGCAGCACTCTCGTTTGTGAGCTGGTTCCTGGATTGAAGAGCAGCTTCTGCTTTTTCCTTTCGGTCTACGTTCGCGAACGTAGCTACCGCTTGTCGTCGAAATACCTCCCAGGTAGACAACGAGGTTTCATGGTTCTCAAACCATGTCTTTGCGAAGTCGTCCAGGGCGAAGTATACGCGACGGAGCTTCTCTCTTTCGTCCCAACCATTCAAGCGTGCCACTCTCTCGAACAGGTCCAGCCAATCTTCAACATCCTCGTACGAGTCGCCGTGGAATACTGGCGGCTGGTGCGGTTGGCTTATGAACACTTGTGCCGGTGTTACCTGGGTAGTCATAGTGGTGGCATCCATAGTTTGAATTCCCCTTGGTGTGGAGTGAAGAGGACCGAACTCAGGAGAGTCACCTCGAAGACGGCGACTTGCCCTCTGGTGTACAGGAGTCACTTCCACGGGGTTGATACGCTGGTCGTCGGGGCTACGCTGTCTTGAGCTCGCGGGGCTTCGATTCATACCCAGCAACTCCACCAGAAATGTAGCGATGCTGAGGCAGACAGGCCAAAAAAACAAGCAACCTTATTAGGGCGAACTTGTGCCCACAAGTCTAATGACTATGGTCGTCGAGTCCAAGTAGCCGAGAGGCACAGAGTCAACTAACTTCCTCTTCCTCGTTGTTGGAGCGCACGAACGCGTGACGCATGCCAGCCGGGTCTTGCTGGTGCTCTTGCCATGATGATTGCGGCGGCTACTTAAACGTGGCCAACCTGTCGCGGCAGTATTATTGAAGCATTCAATGTGCTATGACCATAGGTTCGCGAAAATAGAGAAACTGACTGAGACTCACTCAAGAAATATATTTCAATCAGAAAGCTCCAACTGGCACTCACTGAAATTTCCTTCAAACGGACTTACTCAAACATAGACTCGCTGTATTCACTCAGATTCCCCAACATACTGCTCAGCTGAACTCGCTCAGACTCATGGCTATGACCCGAGTCTGAGCGAGCCTCAGTGAGTCTACCCGTAAGTCTACTGACGTAACATCGGCTTCTCTGATATTAGTTTAAGTCTTTTTTAACGCCAACACCCCACATATTCGGTGCTTTACGATGCACTTTTTGACCTTGCAGCTTAAAATAAGAGTTATCAGTGGGTGAAATCCAGTGAAGATGAATTTTATTGCTCACACAAGATATCTTTTTCAAGAATATCCCGCCAAGAAGTTCATGGGGGAAAGTCATAGAACTCCAATTAAACTCACTTCTCTTATCAATAAACACTGAGGTGACCCATAAGCACTATTGTATTGAGGCTTGTTTGAATAGTTTTGAGTATAAACAGGAGCCAACATAGGGCCAAGAGTAATGCTTACAAGTGAGTAAATAAGGCCACGGGTTGGCCATAAAAGGTGGAGCTCACCGAGGGCTCAAACAATATACTTTAAAACCAAGCTAATCTGAATTCAGTTATTTTGAAATTGCACTCGATTCGAAGGATTCCTGCTGTCCCGTATTTTGGAATATAAATTTGAGTTGATAATTTTAAGTTGCGGTCAGCACCACTACAGTTAACTCGAAAACTTTGGGTGCCATGTACCGATCCCCAATCCTTATTTCACTGCAATTCCGCAGGGATGATGGCCCTTAGGAACCACAAGGCAATGCAATGTAGTGATAATGGTGAGTGACAAATAAAGCACTCTATTCCTGCTTCTGGCAGTGCAAAAAAAAAATAAAAAGGTGGTTTTATGATTGACTGAGATGTGCAGCTGTGAAAAAGATTTGCTTTACTCCACCACAGTAGTGACACGCCAAAAACACGTCACATGCTTCCTTCCCGTAACAATGTCAGCATATCATGATTTACCCATTCATTCTGGAAATATAAAGAAATTATCAAAGGTCAGCCCAATTCAATTCACGATGCATGCAAACTTTTGCTTGGTGGTTGTTCCAGCAATTTGCACACTTGCACTGCTGGCGGAGTTCCTGCCTGTAACAACTACTTCGAAAAACGAGCTGGAAAACTTCAGTGATTATGTTTTCCAGCCAAAACATGTAGGACATATCGTTATACTGGCCATTATTATATTATTTCGCCAGAAATAATGGGCAAACGGTGGCAACAGCAAGCAACATGCAGCCTATGTGTTACCGCTGTGTTGCACAGAAGCACATCTTTTCAGCAAGTAACATGGTTGCTTGGGCGAGTTGGTACATATTTTAGCTGACAACGAGGCTTCCTTTTTTTATTAGATTTTTTTGCCCTGGCAGCAGCAGTGCTCGCCGTTTACCCATGTTTGCGACAAAATTCGGCCCAGGTACCGTGGCACAACATAACCCTTGGAGCTGCGAACTAGCCAGCACTGCAAACGACCACTTCCGATTACTTTTATTTATTTATTTATTTGCATACCCTAAGCGCCCGAAGGCATTACATAAGGGGGGATTCATAAGAAATGAAATAGAATTTCATTTCAGGAACACAGCAATCAGAAAGAAAAACTAGAAATATATTACAGAAACAATAACATTTCACATATAACTAGTAACATTTCACAAATAAACAATACCATTTCACAAATGAACACTATCAAAGATCAGAATAAAATACAAATAAGTTATCCATTGAAAAGTGTTATCTCGTTCGAGAAACCAGTGGAGCGCTAATTGAAAAGACTGATGATCGTTGATAGTGGCAATGCTGCATGGCAGTGAATTCCATTGATCTATAATTCAAAGTTCCTTCCTTCAATAATTAAAGCTCCTTCCATCCCATTATTGTACATTTTGTTAATTAATAAACCCACTTAACTCAAAATTTTTCAGTCCCAGAAACTTCGAATTACGAGGTTTTAATGTATTTTCAATTTAGAGCTCACACTGACTCAGAGTCGCTACAGCTTTCTTCAACCGGACTCACACGAGCTCAAGCTGACCAATATATTGCTCAACCGGACTCACTGAGTTGACTTGCTTGGAGACTGAGTGGGTCAACTCATGAGTAAGTCTGCCGACCTATTATTATTCAGAAGGGAGGCCTGGAAGTCCCGATTGCCCACGCCGGCATTTTTCTTTAATGTATACTACAAGAAGAGAACATCAGAGGTTCCTTCTTAAGCTGATCCCCCTTATGAAAAATCCTGTGTCCATTCCTGTATGCTATGGAATGGTAACAGACACTTCAAGTATCTGGAACATTTTGCATGAAACTGAAACAATGCTGTTCTATATAGGGGTTGCATTCGATTGCGGGTGTGCTACTATCAGTTACATTGAGGTGGTTTCTCTAGCATTCACCAGGTGATGCAAGAATGATTTGCTGCAATAGGTGGACATTGTAAGAATATTGTATAAGCTCTGAAAGCAACTATGTGAATGCCAATATTGTTTACACACCATGTTCTTCATCAGCACACCAAGGATATTCCACAGTATACCAGCTATTTGGCACCTGTGCCTCACGACAACTTTTTGTGACAGCACAGCCAAGGCTATGAAGCCAAAGCACACACTTTCTTTACTTGAATGCAAACATTCGACAGAAGTCTGTCTGGTTGGGTATGAAACCGAGAGCAGCCTCTTCTTCAAAGCACTTGCGAGGTGAATAATGACCCCCCCCCCCCTCTCTCTCTCTTGTTTTGCTGTGGAGCGCAGTCCATGTGTATACACTGGGAGAAGAGTTCCGACAGAGTGGGGCTGTCCTCTGTATGTGCCATGTCTAGAGTAATAACCAACACACACTGGCCGCTACCTTCAATTTGATTCTCCCTCCCCCCCCCCCCCCCCCGCCTGCCACAAGGCCTCGGTTGTGACCACGCTACTCCAAGGAGCCAAGAACTTATGCTCCAATAACACAGAGTGAAAGAAAGAAGAGGTCCGCGTGATTGCGGACCTCAGAAAAGACGGATACCCAAAAAACTTTCTTTGAGCCGCCACCCACCGCACAAAGCAACAGAGGATATGAAAATCTCAATCAACCTTAATTGGCAGCCCCCCCCCCCCCCCAAACACAAATCGGTTCCATACATTCAGGGTACCAGCGAGATGTTGGCGCGGATATTCAAGAAGGAAGGGGTTCGCATCGCGCACGTGCCTTCGTGTATGCTGGGTCAGCTCTTCCCCCGCCCCAAAGATCGGCCAACAATGGACAGGACCCCCGGTGTCAATTACAAAGCTCCCTGCTCTGAGTGCTCCTCTTCGTACATCGGCGAGACGAAAAACATACCGCAACAAATGAAGCAACATGCCAACGATGTGTGGAAGCTTTACCAAGAGCACTGCACAGTCGCCGAACATGCTGAGACGTTGGATCACTGGATAAATATCGAAGCGATGGGCGTCCTTGAAAAGGAGCCCAACTGGAGGAGAAGGTTAGATTAGGTTAGTTTACTCGCGTCATGGCACATACAGATGACAGCCCATAACATCAAACGCTCTTTCGGAACCATTCCCCCAGTGTATTCACATGGACTGCACTCCACAGAAAAACCGCGCCTACGATGCTCGAACAGCTTCGAGGCTGTAGTAGGTCATTTTGTTAAGATTACGCTTACTTCGTGAACATTACAGACTACTCTAGAACATACGTCCCCGCTAACGATAACGCTAGAACATTCGATGGCAACTGTATAAATGCTGACGCGCTTCGCCACTTGTCAATTGATCGACGACTGACACTTCGTTCGCTCGCCACTATTAGTGCCAGTGGGCATCGCTGTAACCTGACCTTCAGTTACGAGCCACAAGTTCGGCTTAATAAATAGTTTAATCTAGTAATTTCAGTCTGTTTCCTTCGTCAAGGTCATGACCCCGTAACAATACGATTGCTACCTATACAGATGTGATGCTTCAGTTGGTTGACGGTTTTGAAAAGCTATTTTCAGGCTGACTGATCCGGCCATGTGGGAACATAGGGGCTTTTTTATTGCACTCAATTCACCACAATAATCTAATTTGGACTGTTCATAATTGCATTGATAATTCATAATTGCATTGAACGTGGCATTGCCCCCCCCTCTGAAAAAGGCATCGTCCCGATGCTTTAAGAAAAAACGAAGGTAATATAATAAAGACACTAAACAATAGGTACAAGCAATAAAGCATAGCAACAACAACAAAATACAGTCCTCAGGTTCGCGCATGAAATGGCTTGAGGCGCATGACATGAACGACTTCAAATCGAGCACGATGCTGTTGAGAGTTCATAATGCCGTCACGAACAACCTCGTAGTCGAGTGGTCCGAGACGTCGAACTACTCTGTACGGTCTGAAGTACCGCCGTAGAAGCTTTTCACTGAGTCCACATTGGCGTATCGGCGACCATACCTCGACACAGTCACTGGGCTGGTACTCCACGAAGCTTCAACGATGATTGTAACGGTGGCTGCCGGCCGCCTGCTGATTTTTAATGCACAGGCGGGCGAGTTGACGAGCTTCTTCCGCGTGCTAAAGGTAGAGAGTGACGTCGAGGTTTTCTTTATCAGTCACATTTGGCAGTATGGCATCGAGCATTGTTGTTGGGTTCCTTCCGTAGACCTACTTGTACAGCGTCATCTGCGTCGTTTCTTGTACGGCAGTGTTGTATGCGAAGGTTACGCACGGAAGGATGGTATCCCACGTCTTGTGTTCGACGTCGATGTACATGGCCAGCATGTCAGCAATGGTCCTGTTTAGGCGCTCGGTGAGACCATTAGTCTGGTTGGTACGCTGTTGCACAACGGTGACTTGTCCGGCTGTATGCCAAAATAGCTTGGGTGAGCTCACAAGTAAATGCGGTACCTCTGTCGGTGATGAGGACTTCTGGGGCGTCATGATGCAGGACGATGTTTTCGACGAAGAATTTAGCTACCTACGATGCGCTACCTTTTGGAAGGGCTTTCATCTCAGCGTAGCGGGTGAGGTAGTCAGTAGCTACGGCGATCCATCTGTTTTCATTAGCCGACTTCGGGAACGGCCCAAGTAAGTCCATACCGATATGCTGGAACGGACGGCGAGGTGGTTTGATGGGCTGCAGAAGTCCTGCTGGCCGTGTCGGCAGTGTCTTGCGTCGCTGGCAGTCCCGGCAAGCCCTCACGTAATGAGCGATGTCGGTAGCAAGGCGTGGCCAGTAGTATTTATCTTGTATTCTTGCGAGTGTGCGGGAAAAACTAAGGTGGCCAGCCGCTGGGTCGTCCAGCTTTGCCGAAGGCCTGCGATAAGGTAACTGGCTCGGGCAGGAGAGAAGTTCTTCTTCACGAGGATGTTGATCTTCAAAAAAAAAAAAATGACGTCAGTCCTCGCCTGAAGACTTTTGGGACGACACTGGTTCGGCCCTCGAGGTATTCGACTAGCCCACTCAGTTCCAGGTCGCTTCACTGTCGCTCGGTGGAGTCGTCGGCACCTATGATTCCCAAGAAGTACTCATCATCCTGGTCATCCCGCGGTGGTGGATTGACTGGGGCACGAGACAAGCAGTCGGCGTCTGAGTGTTTTCTTCCAGACTTGTATACGACGGTAATGTTGAATTCTTGGAGTCTTAGGCTCCACCGCGCGAGGCGACCTGAAGGGTCCCTCAAGTTAGCTAGCCAACACAGGGCGTGGTGGCCGCTCACAACTTTGAAAGGCCTGTCGTAGAGATAAGGGTGAAATTTCCACGCTGCCCAAATGATGGCAAGGCGCTCCTTTTCTGTTGTGGAGTAGTTGGCCTCAGCCTTTGACAGCGACCAGCTAGCATAACTGATAACCCTTTTCAGGCCGTTGGTCTTTTGCACAAGAACGCGCCGAGTCTTACGCTGCTTGCGTCGGTGTGTAGTTCTGTTTTGGCGTATTCTTCGAAATGCGCAAATAGCGAAGGTGTCTGCAGGTGTCCTTTGAGTTTCTGAAATGCTTCAATTTGTGCTGTTTCCCATTTAAAATCAACGTCGGTTTTCGTGAGTTGCGTTAGTGGCTCGGTGATCTGTGAAAAGTCTGACGAAGCATCTGTAATAGGCGCACATGCCAAGCAACCGAAGCATGGCCTTCTTGTCGGTGTGTGGCGGGAAGGTGGCGATGGAAGCTGTTTTCTGCGGGTCTAGACGCACTTCAGTCTTGCTGATCATGTGACCTAAAAACAAAAACTCCTTGTAGGCGAAGAGGCATTTTTCTGGCTTTGGGGTAAGTCTGGAGCTCCTGATTGCTTGTGAGTACGGATTCGAGGCGCTGGAGGTGTTCGTTAAAGCTCGACGAAAACACAATGACGTCATCCAAGTAAACAAGGCAAGTCTGCCACTTTAAACCAGCCAAGACCGTATCCATGATTCGTTGGAAAGTCGCTGGCGCTGAGCAGAGACCAAAGGGCACGACCTTGAACATGAGGAGGACATCTGGTGTTATGAAGGCAGTTTTCTCTCGGTCTCCCTCGTCGACTTCGATTCGCCAATAACCGGTCTTGAGGTCCATCGAAGAAAAGTACCTCACATTGTGAAGGCAATCTAGGGCGTCGTCTATCCTTCGGAGCAAGAACACGTTCTTCCTGATTTTGTTCAGACGGCGATAGTCACTGCAAAAGTGTAGAGTTCCGTTCTTCTTTTTCACTAACACCACCGGTGACGCCCATGGACTCTTTGAAGGCTGAATGATGTCACCACGTAGCATTTCGTCGACTTGTTTCTTTATGGCCTCTCGTTCTCGCGTCGACACTCTGTACGAACTCTGACAGAGTGGCCTGGTACTGTTCTCTGTTACGATTCTATGTTTGGCAACGGAAGTCTGTCGGATTCTTGAGGATGATGAAAAACATTTCTTGTATTTCAGGAGCAAGTTTTTGAGCTGTTCTTGTTCGTGCAACGTAAGGCTTGGATTAACGTTGAAAGCCGGTTGAAGTGCTTGAGTCGTTGTAGTGCATTTGGCAGAATCAGTGACGGCGAAGAAGTATTTTTCCGATGTAAGACCGTCGTGCCTTTGCTAACAAGCCTGTACTCATTCCTGAAGTTCGTGAGCATCACTCTTGCATCCCCTCCACGCAGCTAGGCTATTCCTCTGGCGCCGCAAATTTCGGGGTTGATCAACAGGTGCTGGTCACCTTCAACGCCTTGCATGTCTGTTGATTCTTGAGTGCCGACAGAAATGCTGATGCTGGAGCGAGGAGGAAAAGTGACTTGGTCTTCCAGCACATTCATTGATTTGTGGGGTTTAACGTCCCAAAACCACCATATGATTATGAGAGATGCCGTAGTGGATTGATTTGTGGGGTTTAACGTCCCAAAACCACTTCTGATTATGAGAGACGCGATGCCGTAGTGGAGGTCTCCGGAAATGTCGACCACCTGGGGTGCTTTAACGTGCACCCAAATCTGAGCACACGGGCCTACAACA
Source organism: Rhipicephalus annulatus (assembly GCA_013436015.1). Classification (NCBI taxonomy): domain Eukaryota; kingdom Metazoa; phylum Arthropoda; class Arachnida; order Ixodida; family Ixodidae; genus Rhipicephalus; species Rhipicephalus annulatus. The sequence goes on along the minus strand of WOVY01006430.1, from coordinate 51,598 downwards.
TTTCCGCCGCCATCGGAAATGCAGCCGCCGCAGCCGGGATTCGAACCCGCGACCTGCGGGTCAGCAGCCGAGTACCTTAGCCACTAGACCACCACTGCGGGGCTTCCAGCACATTCAAAGCATGCTTCCCTGACGGCGTGTGCGGCGGCAGTGCTTTTCCTGTGGATAGCGTTATTGCCTCAGATCTTAGGTCGATGACGGCCCCCTGTTGACTTAAGAAGTCCATCCCAAGTATCACATCCCTGGAGCAGGCTGCAGAATTAGAAAGCTGGCGGCATAAGTCCGGTTATTAATGGTGATTCTTGCTGTGCTAACACCAGCTGGTGTTATTACATGACCCCCAGCGGTTCTGATTTCAAGGCCTTGCCAAGCAGTCTTCACTTTCTTTAATTCGCCACGAAAGAACCACTGTCGACGGAATAGTCGGCCCCAGTATCGACGAGAGCGGTGACGTGGCCGTCGAACATTACCTCAGAGAACCCTGGTTCGTCGTCGTGCGTCGCGGTTGGGTCGTGGCGTCAGATCACGGCTACGTCTATTTGCTCCACTGCTTCAACGATGCGTCGTGACGTTTTCTGCCAGCCGCGAAGGTTCAACGTCAAGAACCTTTTCGTCTTGCAGCGGGTGCTATTGATTACGTCGCATCAGCGGGGGATCTTCGGTAGTTCGTCGTACAGCAACCGCACCTGCATCGATTGCTGCCCTTAATTTTCCGAGTAAGGGCTCAAAGATCGACCCCGACCAAGGCCGGTGTACTGCCCACGGTGCGGTGAGGTGTAGCGACCTGGCGATGGCGAATAATAAGGTCGTCAGAATGTCGACTGCGTTCCCGCGAGGTAGGTAGTCGGCGATGTCATGCGGTCGTTCACCAAATTGTGGACACGGCACGTTGATGTCAAAACCCCATAAACCCATCTGTCGGTATTGACAACGGCGGTAGGTGTGCCCGGCCTCTCCGCAGCGGTAGCAGAGCGGGGGGGTTGTGAGGTGTACGCCAAACATACGTTTTCCTTGGTACTCTGCGCTGTCCCGCAGGTGAACCATGGGACGTCGGTGTTGGTGGTGGCGGCGGTGGCGTCTGGCGACGGAAGTGCGACGGGGCGGTGTCTTGGCATGGGTGCGGAGGAGAGGCATGAAAGCGAACTGCAGCAGCATAGCTCATGACTTGTTGCTGCGGCTCTGGAGGCTGAGCAACGCCCAGCGATTGCTCGATCTCCTGGCATACAATGTCCCTGATGGAGTCCACATGAGGCTGCGCTGAAGGAAGCGATTCGCGCAGCTCTTCTTGCACAATCGCTCGGATCGTCTCACGCAGATCGGTGGTTCCTAGTGCTTAGATGTTGGCATAGCTTCTAGAAGAAAAATTGCGGTTGTACTGCTGTGTCCGCATCTCGAGCGTCTTCTCTATGATAGATGCCTCAGAAATAAATTCAGCGGCAGTCTTTGGCAGGTTCCTGATTAGCCCAGCAAAAAGTTCTTGCTCGACTCTTCGCATGAGGAGGCGAACTTTCTGTCTTCAGGCATCTTGGGGTGGGCGTGATGGAAGAGTCGCATCATTTCTTCCTCGAAGATAGTCACATTTTCATTAGGTAGTTGCACCATCGTCTCCAGTAATGTCGCGGCTCTTTCCTTGCAGGCGATGCTCCTGAACCTGTCCAGGAATGTGCCACAAAAGAAACCGCAGGTCTGAAGGGGAGACTCTTGATTGTCGAACCAGGTTTTTGCCGAATCTTCCAGATAAAAGTAGACGCGACGGAGCTTCTCTTCCGTGTCTCAATGGTAGAGGGCGGCCACTCGATCGTAGGTCTTCACACGACGATCCGTGGAAGGTCGGGGGCTCTTTTGGCTTCTGCATCACTACCGCTGCAGGAGATCTTACGGCTGTCATTGTGCCTCTTGTTGTCGTCGCTATGACTTTTGTGTTGTTCGGGAGGGGTCGGTATTGGGGGGCTAGTCTTTTCAGTCTGCGGCTGGCTGGACTGTCGCTGGTGGTGTCGATGTCTTGGACTGTCGCTGGTGGTGTCGATGTCTCCTTTGCGATGTGGGCTGGGTTCACGGTTTGACAGTGGCGTCTGGTACATGAACGCAGCAGCACCTCCACTAGATGTCACGGGGATGTGACGTGGACGAAGGAAACAGACTGAAATTACGAGATTCAACTATTTATTAAGCTGAACTTGTGGCTGGTGACTGAAGGTCAGATTACAGCAATGCCCACTAGTACTGATAGCGGTAAGCGAACGGAGCATCAGCCGTCGATCAACTGACAAGCGGCGAAGCGCATCGACATTTATACACTTGCCATCGAATGTTCTAGCATTATTGCTAGCGGCGACGTAGGTTCTAGAGTAATCTGCAATGTTCACAAAGTGGGCGTAATCTTAACAAAATGATCTACTACAGCCTCGAAGCTTTTCAAACATGATGTGGTTTGCGCTGAATGTAGTGTAATGGGGTAATAACAAAACTTGATCAAAGGAACGTGGCAGTAAAAATGTAGAACAAGCCCACCTGCCCCGTCAGCTGTGCCTTTGAAACAAGAAACAATGAAAGATAGTTCTTTGTACAGTTAGCCCTACATATGTAATCGAGGCAGCAAATTGATATATATAGAGTGGAGTTCAAGATGTCAGCTAAATGCAGGCCTTTCTTTCCCTGAATTCTCAACAATGGGATGACTGAGCCAGAAGTAAAAACGCCACTTGATTGGGTTTCGAATGTGCACTGCCACCCACTCTTGGTACGAACATGGCGCAGCGTGGCTGTGCACCGAAGCTAATTGGCACTGGTGCACATGCATCAACTGATCTCTACTGATGCTCTGCACTTGCTTTGCTGTGAAGCACACCTATTAACATACCAGTAGTGATTGAGCACGCAATGCAATGGGGTTGCAAAAAAGTGCGCTTCCCTTACTGCAGTGTGTTGTGCAGTTTCCCGCTTTGAAAAGTGTGAAACACGCAGCCCGTGCCTTAACCAGGAATGACATTGCTAAATGGCACTCACCTATTGTGATTAATAGTACTGTTTGGTTAAAGAGACATGACTTATCTCAAACATTTTTTTGCGAGTCACCACATGCGGTCACCTCACCATTAAGGTGATCGTCAAGCAATATCTCTACATGTCAGAATCACTCAGGAGTTTTGTGATGACAAGTACCCTTCCACAGACCACACAAGGACCTTTTGTGGACAGACCACAAGGAACCACACATGGATTCTTTTAAATGGAGCACCCCACTTGGGGACAGGACTTTGTGAGTCATAACGGCAAAAGTGAGATGCCCACCAACAGCGGTAAGTGGTAGAGATGAATAGCTTGCCGTTTGAACATAGAAGGAGGTAGCCCTCCGTGGCTCAGTGATTAATGTCTCGCATTCAGGACGTGGAGGTCTCACGTTCGATTACGCATGCCGGAGTCTTTTTTCTGAGATTTTTTTCTCTTTATTGCATATTCATATATATAGATACGTACACATATACGGTGCATGATATCAACGTTGACGGCAAAATCCAGCTGAGGGTGTCCATATATTTGCTATCGCAATAAAAATATATGTAATTTTCGAAAAAACTAACAACACACATCTCTACTCAAAGCACCAGTAAACAGGCTCCAACTTTTTTTAACACTCACCAAACAAGCTCCCCAATTGGTTCAATAGTACAATTCGATTACATTTTCCGAATTAAAAACCAGGTGAAATGGATGTTTAAACCTTTCCTTATTAAAGCCAGTATTTGCAAAATTCATGAGGCGGCTTGCTGACATAGAAAGCCTGCGCATGTTTCTCTTCATTACAATTATTGAACCTCGGGGCCCTTTAAGGCGAACTATGGCAATTTTTCAAGGTCAATAGATTTCAATGAAGTTCACTGGGTGTGTTTATTTGAATATTTGCAGCTTTCATATTAAATAACAGCTTTAAGAGTTTCCCAGAATTTTTTTCAAATAAGTTTTGCCTAAGAACGCTCACCTGGCCTGCCAGGATTATTGGCACCATTTTATGTGTGATGCCAAGTTCTGCAAGGCGAGAGAAGTGATGTAACGTAGGTGCCATTGCACCATCTGCTTGTTTGCTGTGAAAAGTGTGTGCTTGACTGGAGCTTCCGTGGTGGAGTGTGCGATGCCCTTTTCCATGTTGGTGGGGGTGGGAAGTGGTATTGCATTGCTGGACACACAAAATTCACCGCATATTCACCATCACAGCCACTAAACACTCACAGCTGATGACTACACTTCTTCTCGATAATAAAGCATTTTAGCTAGCATTGGCGGCTTACCACATCGAAAGTACGGTAAATATCTGGCCTGTTACAAAATCCAGATGCACCAAATATAATGCACTGAAAGACTATCAGTCATAAATAATGGATCCGCAGTGACTCCATATAACTGTGCGCAGATGGCTGTGCATCGTGAGAAAGGCTTTTGGTTGATGATCATAACGGGTCTTATTGCAGTGATACTGCACTCCACAAACCTCTTTCCATGAAAGTGTTGAAAAGTCTTAGCTTGATGACAAACTTCTCAGGGTAAGCATTTTAACCCATCATCGCAGACACAAACTTGCACGGCCTGGACAAGTTCTGCAAGGGCGCAATAGTTGAAATACACTTTATAGCAAATTTCGAAGCAGCAAATTGTTACTTTTCGAGTACTAAATTGCCAACTTGGAGCAGATTACGAGAAAAAAACATGCATTTTTTATCATGAAATACCAAATCTGGAGCACTATAGAAAAAAGGCTTACATTTAGAAAAAATATATGCATGAACTATTCAACATCACCTAAATTGTGCAGTGTTAAAATGAGAACTGTTGTTTCAATGAAAGTAGTATTTTGAACCACCTCGCTGAGCAAACAATGATAAAATCTATATTAGCCTTTGCTGCGCCTGTCAAATCATTTGACAGACTGCAATTTGAATATCAAGCTGCCAAGCTCACAACCTTGAAATTTGGGAGATTCGTAAAACGGAGGAGTAGGAGTGGCAAATAAAACTGGCGCACATTTTAGTTTGTTTCTTTAGGGAAGCAGAAATGTCATACACTGCTTTAAATGATTGCCAGTAGTTTATTGAGACGTCTGTACTTATGCTGTTACTCAGAATTATGTGACGTACAAACGCATAAGTGACTGAGCAAGATGTGCGGTGTCCCACTAGCACTAAAAGCCCTTTCTAAATTTAAATATGCTTTTTCGCAAGGCACTGGTGTATTGCGGCAAACGTGGCTCAAAAAGCAGCTGAACAAAAGGCAAGAAATTTTTTAACCGCTACACCACCGCCCACTTCCCACTTTTTTTTTAGGGACGAACCTCTTTAATACAAGGGTCGTGCACCTCTCGTATGTAGTAGCCACCTCTACATTTAGTGATTGGAGTGTCTGCTGAATGGCGGTACTTGCATATGATGAATATATTATGAAAAGATGTGAGATGGCGGTACTTGCAGTGTTCACTAGATGGACAAACGGACAGACATACAGGGGTGAACCGCAAGATGTCAAAAATAATGGGATAACTTTTTGAGTTGCAGAATGGAAGCGCCCAATCTGATCATTGAAAAGATTAAAGGAAAAAAGGGCCCAATGAATGGCGGAAGTAAACAAAAAGGATTAAAAGGCAGCTGTGTTGTTTTGGATCTAAATTTTATGAGTAATAAGACAAGCATGAAACAGAGGTTTATAACTACAGTTCAACGAGTTAGGCAGAAGGGGATGAGGCAATGGAATATATAAGAATAATGATGACAGAAAAATTTAAAAACTATGAAAGCACTGCATGCACCATATCGGATGAGGATGGACCAATTAGCGGAGTGGCTCCACTGGGACAACGAGAATAGAAAAGGGCAGAGAAAAGAGTTTTTAACAGCACATCAACAGGCCCTAATGACATCCAAATTACGCTAATAAAGAAACTAGGACCAAACTCTAAGCAAGCATTAAGAGAGGCAGCGAGCAAAGGAACAATGGATCGTGAAGCCCCCAATCGGTTGAAACTGAGCAGAATGAGCATGATCTATGAAGAAAACGGGGACAAAGGTTATATAAACAACTACCGTCCTATAGCAGTGACATCAGTAGTTTACAGGCTGGTGATGCAGATAGTAAAGGAAAGACTACAGACATGGGTGGAGAGTGAGGGGGTGCTGAGAGAGCTGCAAGATAGGTTGCATAAACGAAGGAGGTTGGAGGTAATCTGTTCTCATTGATGCAGTGTATTGAAATAGCGGAAAAAGAACACAGGCCCTAGTGGCTGGCATTTCTAGATATCAAGGAAGCTTACGATAGGGTGATTCAAGAAGACTTGTGGGGAATACTCAACACACTAGATGTGGAAGATGGAATTACTAATCTTCTAAAGGATATTCATAAAAGTAACAAGGTAGTTATCAAATGGGAAGAATAGGTATCTGAACAAATAGAGATACAACACGGGCTTCGACAGGGACGTCCCTTGCCACCTTTGTTATTTATGCTGTACCTACAGGGACTAGAAGCAAAATTAGAGGGGAGTAGACTTGGCTGCAGCCTCTCTTTTGCCAAGCAAGGAATAACACATTGAGCAGTCATTACCAGCATTTATGTATGCAGATGATATAGTATTAGTAGCCGACATCAAGGTAGATCTGCACGAATCGATTGATATCTGCGGTAATGAGGGAGACAGGTTAGTTTTAAAGTACAGTAGAGAAAAATTGCAAATCAAAATTTTTAATCATAGCAAAGACATAATATACAGGAAGTCAAGGTAGAAATAGTGGATAAATAAAAATAATTTAGCGTATGGATAAATAATGGAGCTGAGTACTTAAGAGAGCATGAAAGATACGTAATGACTAAGGCCACCAGGAATGTAGCTGTAGTGAAAAATAGGGCACTGTGGAACTACTATAGTTATGACGTTGTGAGAGGGATTTGGAAAGGTGTCATGGTCCCGGGTTTGGCGTTCGGCAATGCGGTCTTGTGCATGAAATTAGAAGTTCAAGCAAGATTTGAAATCAAACGTGGCATAGGTAGACTTGCTTTGGAACACACGGAAATACCCCAAATCAGGGGGGTACAAGGTGACATAAGATGGACATCGTTCAAGTGCAGGGAAGCTAGCAGGAAGATAAAATTTGAGGAGCCATTGAGAAAAATACGAGAGGAGTGCTGGGCTAGGAAAGTTTAACCTACTTGTAGATGAAGAATGTTCATACTAAATGAAAGAAACAAACTCGAAAATTGTCAAGCAAGTATTTAGAGAAGAGCAGAATACGAAACCAAAAGGAAACATCTGTCAAGAAGAACGTGAACAAAACAGAGAGGGACATGTGGAAGATCTGAATGATTACAAAATCATCACTGGATACCTACCAAGCTTTCATGCAGCAAATTGGAAAACAAAAGCTCTATAATAATTCTCAATGTAGTTCTCTGCTGTTCGAGGCCAGAACGGGAGTATCGTGGACCAAGACGTACCGAGACAAATACAAAGGTACAGACACGTTATGTAGTGCATGTGGAGAAGAGGAAGAAATGGCTGAACATTTGATAATGCTCCGTAGTCGTCCAAGATAATGGCGCAGAATTTTTCAAAGAATTATGGTTTAGGGACAGTGAAGGATAGAAATAATTAGGAGGAGGCTAACTTATGGGTGCCTACAACCAAGGCACGAGGGAAATTCAATTCATCACGTAGTGATAGTACTTAACTTTATGGCTAGGTGGCATGAGCTGCCACCAATCTAAAGGGCATAGCCGGATACATGCATCCATACATCTATCCATCTACAGACAGATGGACATGTGGACAGACAGACAGATGGACGGACAGACAGACAGACAGACAGATAGATAGACAGACGAACGCGGCCAGCGGATGATTCACGGTTTGTGAATAAAACCCTTGGAAGCTTCGCCCCACTCATGATCATTCACTCCATGAATATGCTGTCATCTTCTATTTTTCCCCCCGTGGGGTTAGGTGCTGCTTCGGCTCCCTTGCAAGGCGCGTTCAACCAGGTTAAGTAACAATGCGCGTGCCCGGTTGCCCGGTGACGGTACCGGATATCTATCGCCAGCCAGGACCATGGCAGGGACGAGGCAACCTCAAGAGCATTAATCTTTTATGTGCCACTGCTAAGGCAATCAACATGGTTGCTGGCAACGCCGGCATTCGTAGCACGTCGAGCTTGTTCGCGTGAAAAAAAACACTGGATGTGCTTCCAGCTTTAGTTCTTAACAAGCCATAGCCGTGTTTTCTAGCTAGGAAATTTACATTTCCAGCGAAGCATTGGTGGCTACAGTGTCGCATTTTTGTCTCGAAGGTTGACATCCCACCGATAGGTATCCGCTGCGATCAGCAGACCAATATGCGCAGCGTAGTTACTTTTACTTTATCTGTTCGATCCTGTTTCGTGAGCGTAGGGCGTGTGCCTAGAATATTTTGACTATATTCTAGGCACTATAGTTCAGGTCAGCGCACTTTCACTAACAGCGCACACTGCAGGTGTCCAACATGATTTGCATTTCTCGCCAAATAGCGCACCTGAAAAACATTTTGAGGCTGGCTGGGCTTTTTGGCGTAGCGTGGTGCCATTTCATCAAATTTCACGGCTTTGGCGCAGCTCGGCACAGCAATCAGGAAGTGTATCAAATTGGCGCAATTGATGCAGCAGTTGCACCCCTGGTTGTGCCATTCTGTAACGTTCGCAACCAGGCAAGCAGGTACAAAAATCTGTTCTCCTTGATTCCAGAGAAATGGCAATGCTCTTTGGCCTCCAAATGCGTCTGAATCGTAGCTGTCTTTGTGGCAGAGCTCTGAGAAACCTATGCATGTGGCACGAGTCCCAGACATGGTGTGCTGTGTCCAAATATCTGTTGAGCATCTGCTCTTCGCAGCTTTAGCAGTTTTCATACTCCGCATTGGCGGTACCAGCACGCTTCGCAAGATTTTTGGTTCTTACAACGTACATCACATATAGACAGTGCCCTCTGTTGGGTTTCCGTATTGCACCTTTATGCTTATTAAAAATCATTTTCGAATTGGCTGAGCACTGCATGTATCAGGCATGTGACAAGAGTGTCTCGGGGACACAAAAGCAGAATAACCCTGACCAGGTGAAAAAATCATTGAAGTTGGTTTTTAAAAGACTTAACGCCACAAAATTACTCCGGATATAAAAGAGACGTAAAATATTACGCCATGAAATTTTATCTAGAGTCCCTGTACCTGCAGCAACATATACAGAAACACAAATTTTACCACTGATAATTATTTGACATTGCAAAATCATTATTTAACCGCTACTAACAACACACTCGGATAATAAAATGAAAAAAGCATCATATATAAACTAAATACACATACTGTGGAGTTACACCATTAAAAAAATTGGCAGATCCCACGTACAACGTGAATCAATGATATGCGAAACACGCATGAGAAATGTTGATATGTCACTTCGAAATCAGCACAACGTTGCGAGGTGGAGGTAAATGATGGCGTACATGACTTCCGTGTCTTGATTATTATGTTTGAATGTGTCATTTACCTACGTCATCTATTCACGTCACGCGATATCAAATTTAGTATATGTGAAGTTAGCGAACGGCCGCGAGCACGCTATGAGCGTGGTATGTTTTCATGTTCTTACATGACACCCGTATCAGGATTATTAACTAAGCACCAGTCTTATATTTCGTCATCCATTGATGTCACGTAACACCAAATTTTGTATATGTGGAGCTAGCAAAACGGCCGTGAGAGCATCATGAAAGCCCCAATATACTCTAATGTATAGCGTTGACGTGTGCGCACGCTGGGCACATCAACGCTTCGTTGCCGAAACGCAAGCACTCTATAGCATGACGCCAGGCGCGACCAGCGTCGGTCGGCGCTGCCTGACGGCAATCGGCACAAAATGCAACGTGTTGCATTTCGCGCCAATGCGTTACCCAGACAACACTGCGTCTCCTTCTTTTCGTGGCGTGGCAACGCCGGAGTGACGGGACGAAATGAATGCCGATGAGTACGCGCACCCCATCACGTCGAAACATATTGGCACCTTGACTGTGGCATGTAGTCATGTTCTCCCATGACACGCATCTCATGATTATCATGTTTGCACTAGTCACATACCTTCGTCATTCACTGCCGTCACGTAGTACCACATTTGGCATATGTGAAGCTAGCGAAACGACCGTGAGCGCGTCATCAGTGTAGCATGTAGTCATGTAGTTACATGACGCGCATGTCATGCTTATCATGTTTGGATGTGTAATTTACCTATGTAATCCGTTCGCGTCGCATGTTACCGAGTTTGGTACATGTGAAACTAGCGAAACAGCCGCGAGTGCATCATGAGCGTAGCTTGTAGTCATGTTGTTACATGACATGCATCTCAAGTTTATCATGTTTGCACCAGTATCATACCTTCGTCAGCCATTCACGTCCCGTAATACCAATGTAATATAAGTTAAGCTAGCAAAACGCCCACCAGCGCATCATGAATGTGGCATGTAGTCATGTTCTAACATGACACGCATCTCATGATTATCATGTTTTCACCCGTCACACACCTTCGTCATCTATTCATGTACAGCAATACCAAATTCTGTACAAGTGAAGCTAGCGAAACGGCCACTAGCGCATCACGAGCGTGGCATGTAGTCATGTTGTTACATGACACACATGTCATGATTATCATGCAAGGGTCTGTCGCTTGTGTTTGCCACGCTATCATTCCACACCATACCAGTTTTCAACATGCCATGTGAACGAAACCATCGTAAGAGCTGCCAGATTATAAAATGTAAATCATGACATTAATGACATACATGTCATGATTTTTATGTTATGACTAGTCAAATACGTTCCTCATAGAGACATGTTATGCCATACCAAGTTTGGTATTGATACCATTCTCGAAACAGCCAGGAGAGCGAGAAGTCGTAGGAGGCTAGATAGATATCATGATAGATAGATTGCTCAAAGTCGCTGAAGTTCACTAAGAAATGCTTCGCATTTAAAATTGGCAGATCGCATGTACAGAGGGAATCCCTGATATGCGAAGCACGAATGAGGAAGGTTGATATGTCACTTTAAAATCCGTACAACATTACAAGGCGGAGGTAAGTTATGCCTTAAATTACTTTCATGTCGTGAATATCATGTTTGGACGTGTCGTTTACCTTTGTAATCTAATCACGTCACGTGATACCAAATTTGGTATATGTGCAGCTAGCAAAACGGGTGTGAGCACGCTATCAGCATAGCATGTAGTCATGTTTTACACGACACGAATATCATGATCATCATGTTCGGACTTGTCACATAACTTCGTTGTCTATTCTTGTCCCATAATGTTAAACTTGGTATATGTGAAACTAGCGAAAAGGAGGCGAGCGCACGTAACGTGGACGCATGTGCATCCCAGACGCATCGACACTACGCTAGCAAAACGCGAGCAATTTACCTGGCGAGGCGCAACCAGCGTCTGTCGGCGAGACCTGGTGGCAACCGTTGCGAAATGTGACATGCTGCATTTTGCGCCGATGACTTACCTAGACAGAACCGAGCCTGCTTAGATTCGTGATGGAAGGACGTTGGGCGCGCTTAAACGCGCATGCATCAAAGCAACGCAGCGCGGCCTGTGCCTGCTAATATAGGCCAGGCATATCGGCGCCTGGCGTGGCATCGCCGGCGTGACATGATAAAACGAACGCTGGCGCACACGCGCGCCTGGTCACGTCGCAGTGTGTTGGCGCCTTGAGTGTGGCATGTAGTCATGTTCTTACATGACATGCATCTCATGATTGTCATGTTTACACCAGTCACATACTTCGCCATCCATTCACGTGATGTAATACCAAATTTGGCATATGTGAAACTAGTGAAACGGCCGCGAGCACATAACGAGTGCGGCATGTAGTCATGTTGTTACATGACACGCTTGTCATGATTATCCTGTTTGGATGTGCCATTTATATGTCATCCGTTCGCGTCACGTAATACCGAATTCGGTACATGTGAAGCTTGCGAAACGGTCGCGAGCGCATCATGAGTGGCATGTAGTCATGTTGTTACATGACACACATCTCGTAATTATCATGTTGGCACCAGTCGCATACCTTAGTCATCCATTCACGTCTCGCAATACCAAATTTGGTATATGATAAGCTATAGCGAGACGGCTGCGAGCGCATCATGAGTGTGGCATGTAGTCATGCTCTAACATGATGTGCACCTCATGATTATCATATTTACACCAGTCACATACCTTCATCATCCATTCACGTCCGGTAACACTAAATTTGGCATATCTGAAGCTAGCGAAACGAATGCGAGCATACCATGAGCATGGCGCATTGTCATGACTCATGACTGACATGACATGCATGTCATGATTTCAACATTAGGTCTGTCACTTGTGTTGGTCATGCAGCCATGTAGTACCATGCCAATTTCGCAACATGCCATGGGAATGAAACCAGCATGACCATAAAATGTCAATCATGACATTCATGACATGTCATGATGGTCATGTTATGACTGGTCAAATATGCTCGCCATTCGCTCAAGTTATTCCATACCAAACTTGGTATCGATACTATTAACGAAACGGCCAGGAGAGCTAAAAGTCGTGGGGGGCTAGATAGATAGATACGCTCAAAGTCGCCAAGTTCGCTAAGAAATGCTTCGCGTTTAAAAAATATGAGGAGAGCATCTTGTGGCTTAAGCATTTAAAAATGATTCGCCCATAAAATTATAAGCCATTTATGTGGCTACGCTGCGCAAAGAAATAATTAGGGAAGGGTTCACAGGGAATAAAAGCTGGCACTAAATGGTAAAGATGGGGCACACTTGCCGGCCCGCTACCATTCCCAAAAGTGTGAGTCGCATCTGAATAAAATTCAGATCCTGGGGAGAAGCAGGGACACATTTGCACAAGAACTGTTGGAAGCTTTTCACATAAAAGCACGAGGTTCCTTATGAATTAGTGACCCTTCATTGTTCCTTTTGGAGGCAGAGAGCAGGTTCTTGGATCGCAGGTAGTGATTAAGATGTTATCCAATCGATGTGGGCCTTTCCTCTTGCGCATGTATTTCATTACACTATGCGTTATCTCTTTGATGTGTGGCTTGCTTTCCGTGCAAGCATTTGCATATGTATTGCACGGCAGTAATTTCAGAATAAACAGTCGAAAGTTTGTGCTTTTCATGAACCCTTCCCTCGATTTGTTTGCATGACGTATCAACATCTATGGCTTCTAATTAAACATCAACCGACTAGCCCAACAACATGCACTTCTAGATTCCACTATAGTTCTCCTCACTAAACAAGGCTTGAAAAGCAATAGCAGCCTTGTAACAGCATGGTCAGCAGTAAAGAGAGTGTCAAGCCCATGAACCGCAATAGCTTGGGACTCGTCTTGGCGATCCATAATGCAAAGACCAACAGGCTACTTCAGGAAGTGTTGCAATGTTTTTAGGATACAGGGCAAGATAGGTGTGCAATCTTGAGCTTAGCAAAGAATGGATTGGCCTCGCTTCATACAGGATTAAAAGGTGAATGATTTGAATTCCACATGGAAATTTATTGCATTTCTTGATGACTTGTTTTCCCATGATGTTTGGTTAGACCATTTCTCATGGACAGTGAGGAGACGAATTCAGAAGCTCATCAAGAACCATGAAGTGTTCCCCTAAAGCCCCTATACTTCACAAAAGTACCGCCATCTGCTCTCCTTCTCGCCACCTCCTCTCCGGCACGTTCCTTTTTTTTTCTTTCGCTTGCGACAGTGCCGCCCCTGTAACACGCCATGAGCTTGCAGTCTGCTTTCAAGCCGGTGTGAGGAGGAAGCGACGCAGATTAAAAAAACGCTGTACTTTTTTGAAGGTATAGGGGCTTTATGTTCCACAACAGTGAGGTGAAGTGGTGACCATTGCAATGTGTCATGATAACTCCATTGCGGGGAAGTACGGCTTGGAGCAGAAAAAAGGATAAATAGCGGGAGGCAACATGCGGCAGGACCACTAGCTGTGTACATACAAACATCAAACTCTGGAGTTGTGTGAACACTCAGCACCACCTGTTGCCACAGTTTTGAGTAGTGCAAAGCCCGACTCCCTTGCATAGTTTCCTGAGCAACCTGGTCCAACTACAGCGTTTGAAACAACTATTGAGCTACATATTAGATTATTTGCGCATTGAACGCTAAGAAAAAGAGCTACGTATTTATCTACGCTAGTCAGACACGTCACGGAACCATTGTGAGTGCTTGCTGGTTCACTCGCCGGAACGACGGCGAAAACAAGAGCATACGCAACAGCTCCGCACTCTACGAAAAGAAGACCCCAATCTGCGCTACTTTTGCATTGGGAATCGCCAGGACATAGGTGAATTTAGTTTTGTTGATTTCTGCAGCTTTCGCAAAACCGAATGACAAGATCACTAAATACAGGCCGTTGCGAAAGTGTTGGGTAAGCGAATACTTGTGTTCTCCACAGGCGTTCGCTTGATTAAGTGTGATAATGTAGGTATATTTTTACTCTTTTGAGTAGCCTTGATGAAGAACCGTATTATATATGATTATGAAGCTTAACAGACCATCTGATCGCTGTGCGCGAAGTGCAACAGTAGACAGGTGATGCCCAGCCACGATAAACATGGCATGTGCACGCTGGGACCACCGATAATCTGAAGTTATCGCCACCACACAGCATTAAGCACACTAGGACTTTGAAGTATCTAAGTAGCTAAGTGCCGGCTTTTACAAAGAAATGCAAACACGCACGTCATACAGGTAAATCGCAAAATGATCGTGACCACAAACAGTTTTTTTTTCTACTGGACTTCGGGATTTCCAGAGCGACCTCGGAGGTATCAATATGGCCTTTCGTTGTACACTAAGAATGGGGACATGCATGTATCCCCATTTGCAGTACATAGAAACGGAAGACAACCATCAACCGAGCATTCGAGCATGCATAATAATAGAATTAAATGCACAGCAAGTGAGAAATTGATGGAAAATGCAACTGCAAAGCCAAAATCACCACGGCAGTTTGTGCCAGATTAAGCGAGCTTCATACCACTGACCGCATAAATTGTTCGTTAATGCACTTCACCGCTTTGGCATCGTGTGTATACCCCCGTTTAGTGCTTGCCCCGAACTCAATGTCATGCAATGCTCGCTTTCACTTAAATTGCCAGGTGCAGCCCACCAAAATAAATTAAACATATTTTGCATTCTGCCTGCATTTTGTTTTGATGAGCTTCCTATTTTCATGAAGCGAGCTTCCATTGAAGGAACAAGGAAGATTTTGAGGAAACTGCGCCTCAATACAAACAAAAGAGGAGGGCCTATGCACATTCGGTTGGGACTGCTACTACCAATTATGGCCGGCGCGGCGATGAGGGCACTGGAGACTGCAATTTTCACAGCGCCGCCTGGACAGAGTCTGACTTCTATAATGAGCCATAAAGGCACTGCAAATGAGAATTTAGGCATTGTTATGCGCAATAGCCTTGTGTGCATGAAACCTGTTTCTTAGGTAACTACGTCAAAAGTCGGGAGGATTCATAACTCTTTCGTTACCACGCAAGAATGGTTATTTTTCATAACGCTCCCTGTTACAATATATCTCGGGAAGATCGTTTTTGCCAGTTTGAAAAGTACTCCAACAAGCATTGCAGCATACCAAACTTTGCAGAATGAAATGCTCTTTCCAAAAAATATAGGTTGTGGAGCAACAAAAATATTTCAGACTGAATAAAAATGGAAAAAGTGTGAAACTTTTCGTCGCCAGCTGGTAAACAGGTAAAACAGTGGAATAAAAACACTATATATGCAAAATATTTAAAACAAAGAAAAGTCAGAATATACATTTTGTAGATGAATGACCCAGGATTAGTATAAAAATAATTAATGTTGTAGGAAATGTTTCTCTTCACATAGACAACGAAAATTAGAACTGAGGTGCTGCTTCATTGCTCATGCCATGCGATGAAGCACAGCATAGTTTTTCGGGAGACACAAGTGTACTTGTACACTCTCTCAATAAATTCTCATTGCCTTGTGACAAGAGCCTCCAAGTATTCCAATATAGATGGAAACCCGTGATGTGAATAATCCCTCTATATATAAGATGTGCAACGAACTTCATGATTTCATTTGGTGTCACCTCTTTCCATGAGCCACCTCACTCCTCGTAGGTTGGCGTTCCAATATATGCATCCAAGCATATTTCTTTCCATCTTTGTGCACATCGTAATAAAGAAAGAACAATATCGCGCGCAGTTCTAAAATGTTTCGCACTGCTCCGTAATCAGGGCCAAGATGCGCTCCGAGGGCCTTCTTGCCGTTTGGAGAAGCTCTGCAGCCAGCGCCACCACAACGCGCCCTAGCGAAGTGTGGACCCCGCGCGTAACCTGAGTGACTATAAGATTATGCACAAAGGTCAGAAGCTATATGCACTTGTGGCGGCGGAGATAACTTGAGGGTGTAAACAAAACAAACCCATGAACAGCTACGGAAGTCTCAGGCTGACACAAAACATCGTTCCCATAAAACTTGAAGCTGAGGTGCGGTCATCCGCGAAATCTAAGCTCGTTTTCACCCAATTCAGGTGGGGTCGCAAGAGAGTTTCAAGCAGTACTTCTATTTTGCAGCGCTAGTGCGCACCCATGCGCGCGTGACGACCGCGTTATAGAAGTGATTAGTGGCACTAGATGTGACCCTGTGTCTGATATAATAATTCAAGCAAAACCTAAGCGGCTGGAAACTGCCTGTGAGAGCCACTGAGAGCTACCTGCACACTTTAGACATGCGGCGGACCTTGGGAAATATTGTTTGTAGAAATAATTTTGCCTGATTTCTAGCAACAGCTCTCATAAATTTCCGACAATTATCACTGATCAACTCGGTTAAATTGCGAAGCTAACACATCAATTCGATATTTGGCTTGCAGAGTTTCTTTTCATTACAGAACTTCGATGCTACCGCAGCATAATCACGAGGGGCAAGCACTTCTGTCGAGTTCGCCAACCTAGTGCATTTTTCCAAATACACATGCACATTGGTTCGCGCAAAAGTCTGTGAAAAATTGCTATGTTGCCCAGGTCGGCAATTTCAAAAAAAAATTCTGAAAGGTGAGTGGCAGAACTGACTGCTAGAAAGTTCTGGGTGCACGAGAAATAAATTTATTATGCCAAAATCGATTACCGAAAAGCGTTAATTACCCGTGATCGATTTGAATAGGCGTAACACAAGAGTTAATATTCTAGTATACATAAAAACTGTCAACAGACATCAAGATCAATGCTGCGCGACCAAAACCTAGCCTATTTGGTTTAATTTTCACACAAACGAGATTCAAGAATGCCCGTGAGCTGTTCAACACCAGCCCACCCCAGACAAGTACAGTGGTCGAAATAAAACTTCTACGTCGTCTCTCATGCACGCTGGCGCCCCGCGGTCACGCTGCAACGTGTTCGGACGACACGTACAATACTTTCGTTTCTACTGAAGGCGAGCACCCCGCTGTGGCGGCACGAAAGACATAGGCATAACAATACGCAAGAATGTGCTTCAGTCCGAAGGATCGACGCAGACAGATCAAATCTTTCCAGTTCATACCCTAGCGGGCCACAAGGCGTGCGAGCAGCGCACAATGCTCCCGGTTCGACATGCAGTTACGATAAAATCACTCAATGCACAACCGAAGTGTGCAACGGAAACGTCCAACACCATTTTGTATTGGAGGTACTACGCACCTCTTCAGTCGCAACCTCCTGACTCGCCGCCAGAATCGGGCTGAGAGTCTCTTTAACGTTTAGCAGAGCTGAATGAAACGCCCGGGACTGTTCCTTAATCTCATCCGGAAACTCTCTGCAAGGTGCCATTACTACCGGCTTGGAGGCGGCCATGTTTGTGGCATGAATGAATGGATGGATTGGTACGGCCAACGCCTCCTAGAGTTCTTATGCCTGCCAGATTATTGGTGGTCACTTGGGAAGCGGCGGTCGTCGGAACTATGGTGGTGGCGCCACTCAAGTAGGGGGTGTCTTCAAATAGGTTTTTACGTTTTGGGAGTTTATATCACTGATCTCCACTAGGGTAACCCTAGTGGAGATCAGTAGTTTATATGCAACACTGATCTCCACTAGTGGAGATCAGTGATACGCAACAAAAATAACGTAAAAAAGTTTTGAAAAGTGTAAAAGTAATTATAGTTAACCCTAAGTAAGTGACGCCGTCATTCAGGAAGCAACTTTTTTAATACAAGGCATCCTCTAAAATTAGTAGCGAAACGCCAAAATTGCCAATCTTAAAGGCCAAATACATCAACATCATCATCATCAGCCTGTCTACGTCCACTGCAGGACAAAGGCCTTTCCCATGTTCCGCCAGTTAACCCGGTCCTGTGCTTGCTGTTGCCAATTTATACCCACAAACTTCTTAATCTCATCTGCCCACCTAACCTTCTGTCTCCCCCTAACCCGCTTGCCTTCTCTGGGAATCCAGTTGGTGACCCTTAATGACCAGCGGTTATCCTGTCTACGTGCTACATGCCCGGCCCATGTCCATTTCCTCTTCTTTATTGCAGCTATGATATCCTTAACCCCGATTTGTTCCCTAATCCACTCTGCTCTCTTCTTGTCTCCTAAGGTTACACCTACCATTTTTCTTTCCATCGCTCGCTGCGTCGTCCTCAATTCAAACTGAACCCTCTTTGTAAGTCTCCAGGTTTCTGCTCCGTAGCTAAGTACCGGCAAGATACAGCTGTTATATACCTTCCTCTTGAGGGATAGTGGCAATCTACCTGTCATAATTTGAGAGTGCTTGCCGAATGTGCTCCACCCCATTCTTATTCTTCTAGTTACTTCAATCTCGTGGTTCGGCTCTGTGGTTATTACCTGCCCTAAGTAGACATAGTCTTTTACAGCTTCAAGTGCACTATTACCTATCTCGAAGCGCTGCTCCTTGCCGAGGTTGTTGTATATTACTTTCGTTTTCTGCAGATTAATTTTAAGACACACCTTCTTGCTCTCCTTGTCTAACTCCGTAATCATGAGTTGCACTTCGTCCCCTGAGTTACTCAGCAATGCAATGTCATCGGCGAAGCGCAGGTTACTGAGGTATTCTCCATTCACTCTTCTCCCTAACTGTTCCCATTCTAGGCTTCTGAAAACCTCCTGTAAGCACGCGGTAAATAGCATTGGGGAGATAGTGTCCCCCTGCTTTACACCCTTCTTGATTCGTATTCTGTTGCTTTCTTTATGAAACACTATGGTAGCAGTATCCCCTGTAGAGTTCTTCCAGGATGTTTATATATACTTCATTGACGCCTTGATTACGAAGTGTCTGTATGACGGCTGGTATTTCTACTTAATCAAACGCCTTCTCGGGAACAAACTCGGGAACGCTGTGGAATACTGGGTCTTGTCACAGCAGCAGGAAGTATATGAACAATGAGTCCTCGATTCGTTTATCACTGGGATCGTTGTCGTCGGGCACATAGTGTATACTTAGACTAAACTTCTCATTAAGACTCGCAGTCACTGCTTCCCTCGTCGCTGACTTCTTAGTCGCTGTCTTCAAACAGTTTGCGATCCTGAGTGCCATCAAGCGCACTGGATATGCCACACTTCTTAAAAGAGCGCTAAGTCAGAGTTCTAGTGACGAACACTTTAACGGAATAGCGTTTGAGAGCTCGTGTCATAGAAAACCCCCGTCGGCATCGGCCCCGTTGGTTGTGAGCGAAAAATATGTGCGTCTGTGAGCGACATTGCAAGTTACAGAGATCGCCGCAAAAGGCTGCTAATTGTCCTAGCCTGCGCGGACAATGAGCGGAACAAGGAAGGAAGAAAGATTTGCATAACAAAGAAGATTTGCAGAGATTGGTGGACATCTGCGGTAATGAGGAAGGTAGGTTAGATTTCAGATTCAGTAAGAAAAAATCAGCAGTCATGATTTTTAATGACAATGAAGGTAGTGGGCTTATAATACAGGAGGTCACACTAGAGATAACAGATAAATACAAATACCTGGGCGTATGGATAAGCAATGAGGCCGAGTACCTAAAGGAATACAAAACATACGTGACGACTAAAGGTAATAGGAATGCAGCGGTAATGAAAAACAGGGTACTGTGGAGTTACAATAGGTCTGATGTTGTGAGAGGAATATTCGTCCATCCATCCATTCATGGGCTGATGGCAGCGGACTCCCGATCGACTGCGCAGATAAGTTGTTTTGCATGTTTTGAGCTTGTCTTTATAATTATAGGGCAGCAGTTAAAATACCTGTAGCACTTATTTTATTGTACGGCTTTTTCGTGGGTCAGTCACCAGGTATTAGATTGTGTGTGTGTGTTTGATTTTTTGTTTTTTGTTGTTGTTTTTCTTTTTTTGCCACCCCGTGGGGGAGGTGCACGTACATTGAACACGCAATTTTTTGTAGTAGAGCTTTGACTTTCTCTTTTTCGTAGGGCAGGGCTCGAGTTTTGTAATTATCGAGTGAGGCAAGTCATAGAACAATTGGTGTCGGAAAGACAGGGTTAAAAAGACTGTGAAGTGTTGAAGATGTGGGGTTGGTTTTAAAGTGGACCCAAGTGTAGAAGCGGAAGGAGAAGAGGCTGAAGCAAAGTGTGGGCAATGTGAGGTCGAGGAAAAAATAGAGAAAATGATGGTTACCCAGAGTGACATGCTGATGAGAATCACCGAGCTAGAGACTGCGTTGGCGTGTACTCAGACTTGGGTGCACGTTAAAGAACCCCAGGTGGTCGAAATTTCCGGAGCCCTCCACTACGGCGTCTCTCATATTCATATGATGGTTTTGGTACGTTAAACCCCACAAATCTAATCGAGACTGCGTTGGTGACAGAGCGAGTGAAAGCGAGGGCTATGGGAGAAAAGATGAAGTCCGACGAGGAAGCGCTAGGCAAGCTAAACAGAGGAGCGGCCTACGGAGAGAACAGTAGGGAACCGGCCACAAGAACTGCGGAGAAGAAAGAGCAAGCAAGTTTTGAAAAAAAAAAACAGATTCAGCCGGTTCATTTGTCGCAAGGCCTAGCTTCAGCGAAGTAGTGGTGGGGCAGGGAGAAGACAAAGCAGCTGGCTTCACAGATGAAAGTAACCCCCAGGTGCAGGACGCTCCAGCTGAAAAGTAACAGCATGTGATAATCGCCAGGACTCGAATTTAAATCGATGCACAGAATCCATCAAAGAGACGGTAAGAGGAGACAAGAGGGTTGCAGAAGGGCCGCTCCCAGGACCCAAGCTGGAAGCAGTCATGAGGAAAGCGAGCGCAAAACTCAAAACTACAGCTGATAGACGAAACCTTGTGATTATTCTAGGCGGTTTAAACGATGTCCTAAATGAAGATACAGCAGGACTAGCAACTACACTGTCGAAAGACGTCGATGACATGCGCGCCACTTCTCCTGAGGTACAGGTAGCGATATGCACAATACCGGAGGTACCGGTGCGTGATAGCAACCTGCAAAGAGCGGTTGTCAACGCAAACCAAGAGATATGGCGGATGAGTCGCAAGAAAGGCTTTGAGGTGGTGGAAATAAACAGAGAGGTGCACAGGTAGGGTGGTTTTCAACGAGACAGAATTCACTTCGATAGGCGGCTAGGTCATGACGTGGGTTGGCGACTCACAGGACGCGCAGTAGCTTTTTTGGGGGGCAAGTGAGCCCTTCGGGGTGCATGATAGCTAGTAACGAGGAAAACAACCAGGGAGACTCTTCGACAGGTGGTATGGAGAGATACGATTCCAAAGTGGCACCAATATCTAAGATAGGTAGAGTCCGGGGCATAAATAGACGTAGAGTCCGGGGCATAAATAGGCGTAGCCACGAGCGCCGAGCCAATTCAGACATAGGGTATATTAACATGCAGGGTGGTAGGAACAGGCTGAAGTGGAAAGAGATAGAAGAAGAGCTAAGGGAAGAGATGCTGATGGTATACGGTTTTGTAGAAACACATCTCAGGGACATGGAACAACCTCCGAACAATCCAGACTATGCGTGGGAATATTGGAATAGAACAGAAGGCAGCAGAAAGGGGGGTGGTATTGGGGCATTCATTCATAAAAGTACAGACTGGCAAAGGTTCAAGCAGGAGTACAAGGAACATTTATGGCTAAAAGGGAAAGTGGCAGGTCAAATGACGCTCCTTGGTTTCGTGTACTTGTGGACGGGAGCAAAGGCCAGAGTGGAAATCCAGGCAATGGTAGAGTGTATATCAAAGGACATTCAGGAGTTAGGAGGAGAGTGCGAGATAATTATACCAGGAAATATGAATGCACACATAGAAGATATAGATGGGTATACCGACCCAACCGTCAAAATGATCATGGATATGTGTGAAAGGCTTCATTTGATGATTTGCAACAGTACCAAGAAGCGTGAAGGGCAAAACACATGGAAGGTAGGAAGGCTGCAGTCGACGATACATTACGCCCTGATGTCACATAGAATGTGTAATAAGCTCAGAAGAATGCACATAGATGAAGGTGGCTCGAGAAGTCTGGGTAGTGATCACAAACGTATCAAGCTAAGTTTTGGAAGAGCAGTGAATGTGGGAAGGAGACAAGATGAGCAACTACAGGAAAATTTTTATCCAGAAAGGCAAATTGAAATAGCCACTAAACAAATTGAGAAAGTAATCACGGAGGATAATAAGACAGTGTGGACATACACGAATCTAATTAGACTCAGCTAGAGCTTGCTAAGACGCGTGACAAGTCACCCCGGAAAAGAAGACACAAACCCAAAAGTTGGTGTGATGAGGAAGCTAAGAGAGCCATAGCAAAACGTCAGGAAGCCTCTAGGGAACACAGACATGCTAAGCAGCGGGGTGAACCGACAGATGATGTTGAAAGAAAATGGGAACCTTTCTAAGTTGCAGAAGGGATGCATCCCTTCTAATCAATGAAAATATTAGAAAAAAGGGAGCTCAGTGGCTGGCAAAAGTACATAAAAGAGATAGAAAGGCAGCGGCGAAATTTTGGAACCAGTCTAAACTGCCTAAGAAATGAGACGTGCCTAGAGCAGAGTTTCATAGCTACAGCCCAAGGTGCTAGGCTAGAAGGGGACGAAGCTATTGAATATATAAGAACAATGTTGACAGAAAAATTTCAACAAAGAAGTACATTATGCACCACAATAGACAAGGACGAATCAAGTGGTGCAATGGCTCCATTTAAATAACGAGAGTGGGAAAGGGCTGAGAAAAGGGTTCCTAGTAGTAAATCAACAGGCCCAGATGGCATTCCAATTAAGCTGATAAAGACATTAGGTCCGAAGTCTAAGCAGGCTTTGAGAGAGGCAGTGAGCACAATTATAATCGATGGTGAAGTTACCGATGGATGGGAACTTAGCAGGATGAGAATGATCTATAAAGAAAAGGAGGACAAAGCTGACACAAACGACTACCATCCTATAACAGTGACATCAGTGGTCTACAGGCTGGCGATGCAGATTATAAAGGAAAGACTGCAGGCATGAATAGAGGATGAGGGGGTGCTGGGGGAACTGCAGATAGGGTTTCGGAAACACAGGAGGTGGGAAGACAATCTGTTCTCACTGACGCAGTGCATCGAAACAGCAGAAAAGGAACACAGGCCCCTGTGGCTAGCATTTTTAGATATCAGGGGAGCGTAAGATAGCGTGGTTCAAGAGGAATTGTGGGGAATACAGGACACACTATGTGTGGAAGATGGAGTCATTAATCTTTTAAAGAATATCTATAAAGGTAACAAGGTAATTAACTATAAAGCGGAAAAAACATTTATCCAAGCCTGCAGAGGTAAAACGGGGGCTTAGGCAGGGGTGTTCCCTGTCATCCTTGTTATTCATGATGAACCTACAAGGATAAGAGGCCAAATTAGAGGGAAGTGGGCTGGGCTTCAACCTCTCTTTCGTCAAACACGAAAAATTCATTGAACGGGCACTACCAGCATTGATGTACGCAGATGATATAGTGCTAATGACCGACAACAAAGAAGATCTGCAGAGATTGGTGGACATCTGCGGTAATGAGGGAGATAGGTTAGATTTCAGATTCAGTAAGGAAAAATCAGCAGTGATGATTTTCAATGACAACAAAGGTAGTCAGCTTAGAATGCAGGGTGTCATGCTAGAGATAACAGATAAATTGAAATACATGGGCGTATGGATAAGCAATGGGACCGAGTATCTGAGGGAACACGAAATATACGTGACAACTAAAGGTAACAGGAATGCAGCAGTCATGAAAAATAGGGCACTGTGGAATTACAATAGGTATGATCTTGTGAGAGGAATACGGAAAGGGGTCATGGTTCCTGGTTTGACGTTCTGCAATGCAGTCTTGTGCATGAGATCAGAAGTTCAAGCAAGATTAGAAATTAGGCAACGGGGAATAGGTAGGCTTGCCTTACGAGCTCACGGGAATACACTAAATCAGGGAGTACAAGGTGATGTGGGATGGACATCATTTGAGGGCAGGGAAGCTAGCAGCAAGATAAAATTGAGAAGCGATTGAGAGAAAGGGGGGAGGAGCGTTGGGCTAGGAAGTTATTCAGCTACTTGTACATGAAGAATGTCGATACAAAATGAAGGAAGCGAACCAGAAAATTGACTGGTAAATACTAGGAAAACAGCAGGGGGCCAAACCAAAAAGAATCATCAAGAAGGTGAAGGAAGCAGAGACCGATATGTGGAGAATTGTCATGACTAAGAAGTAAGAACTAGAGATCTATCTCGAACTTTTAAGCAGGAAATCGCCAAAAAAAGGATGTATGATAATAATCGTGGTAGTTCTCTACTGTTTGATGCCAGGACGGAAGTATTGCGAGCCAAGACATATCGGGCCAAATACAAAGGGGTAGACACGGTATGGATTGCGTGTGGAGAGGAAGAAGAAACTGCCGAACACTTGATAATGTTCTGTAAAGGGCTTCACCCTATAGTTCAGGATGATGGTGCAGAGTTTTTGAAAGCACTGGGGTTTAGGGACAGGGAGGGCAAAATAGACTTTAAGCGGGTAGAATTAACTAGAAGGAGTTTATCTGATTGGTGGCTAAAGTCAAGGCACGAGTGAAAATTAAACCCTTCACTGCAAAGTGCGAATCCTCAACCTTACAAAATAAGGGGGAAAAATTCTAGTTTTTGTTCATTAGGTATTACGGCTTTGTGGCGCTAGCCCCCGCCCGATCTAAAGGGTACTGCCATATGCATCCATCCATCCATCCATCCATGGGTAGTGAGTGGCGCACTTCGCAGAGTTTTCCTCGGGTGCGTGCTTTTTTTAGGGCGAAGCTCCTTAAGACCTCACGATGTCCACCGTCCTCGTCTGTCCGTAACACCATGTAACCTTCAACCTATAAGCAACAGAGGGCGCTGTGGTTAATTGTAGATAGTATCGTTATATATATATATAGATGAAATAGATGATCAGAGTTTCTTCCGGCTACCGTAATAAAAGTTATAAACTTCGAGAATAGTGCAGTAGAGGAAACAAAACAATAAAATATTTATTTAATCCTATTTAATTTATTTAGGCCCGCTTGCCTTTTTTTCTTTTTTTTTTCTTTTTTTGGAGGGTATTTAAACTGTGAGGGTGACCCTCTGCTACGGGAACTTGTATCATTTCACTTACATCCACCGAAGAAGGCTGGTCCACCAGCCGAAACTGTTAGGAATTAATAAATATTTTATTGTTTTGTTTCCTATACTGCACTATTCTCGAAGTTTATATATATATATATATATATATATATATATATATATATATATATATATATATATATATAAGGCTTATATGCAGAAGAATAACTTCGGTTGCCGCAAGGTTATAAATATAAAAGTAGATGCGCTTTCACATAACAACTGTTTATTGTGCCGACGTTTCGACCGGAACCCTGTCTTTTTCAAGGCATAATGCCTTGAAAAAGACAGGGTTCCTGTCGAAACGTCGGCACAATAAACAGTTGTTATGTGAAAGCGCATCTACTTTTATATTTATATATATATATATACATATATATATATAGAGCCTCAGCAACAATAGAAAGACCTTGCTATGGTCGCTGAGCAGAACACGTGGAGCTCCATGGCGTAAAAATACGTTACGTAGAAAAAAATCAGCTACTTCAGTGGCTGAACCAGCGTGCAGTGAAGCGGTTTTCGCGTAACGAGTGAGGTGGTCAACAGCTGTTACAATCCAACAATTTCCAGTAGAGGTCACGGGAAGGGGGCCGTACAAGTCTATCCCGACAACTTCGAATGGCAAAGCGGGACAAGGAAGAGGTTGGAGAAAGCCAGAAGGAGCAGTAGTGGGTCGTTTCCGCCGTTGACATAAGGCACACGAAGAAACATATTTGGCAATCGCGGATGAGAGGCCAGGCCAGGTGAACCGACTGCGTATTTTATTGTACGTTTTGTGATAGCCGAGATGCCAGACAGGATCATCGTGCAATGTCTCAAGAACCTGAGTTGTAGACAGCGTGGTATAACGAGGACCCATTTGTTTCCTTCAACGTGGTAAATATAGCGATGTAAAACACCATCGTGAAGCTTGAATTGCTTCAGTTGTCGGCGAAGTCGGGCGTTCGGAGGAGTGGATGTACCTTCTAAGCGTGCTATTATGGAGCGGCAGTAAGGGTCAACGCGTGTATGCGACACAAGGGTAGAAGGGCGGCCGGACCTTAGCCAACTGAGACCTGTGATGGGTAATGCTGCGGTGGAAATTGGTGACGGTGGGCTATTATGGTTGGGTAGAGGGCTGTGAGAGAGAGCATCAGCATCTTGGTGCTTCTTACCAGACTTGTAGACGACATCAAAATTGTGCTCTTGTAAACGAAGCACCCAGTGGCCAAGACGACCCGATAAGACCCGATAAGTTCTTTAGCGACGAAAGCCAGCACAATGCGTTGTGGTCAGTGACGACTGTGAAGTGGCGGCCGTGGAGGTGTGGACGAAATTTTTGTACCGCCTATACTACAGCAAGGCACTCTAATTGTTCGGTTATTGTGTAATTTTTCTCGGCAGCAGTCAAAGCACGACTGGCGTAAGCGGCGACACGTTCGCGTGCGGTGTTGTCACGCTGCAGTAGAACGGCACCGAGACCATGACCACTGGCGTCAGTGTGAAGAATTGTGGGTGCACCTGGATCGAAATGACATAGTACCGGGTCAGATGTGACGGCTTGCTTCAATGCCAGGAAAGCCTTTTTACAGACTTCGGACCAGACGAATGTCGTGTTACTTGCGAGCAGTTAATGGAAGCGGAGAGGCAAACCTTGCGAAATTGCGTATGAAGCGCCGAAAGTAGGATGCCAAGCCGAAAAAACTGCGCAGGTCTTTTTGACGCAACGGACGTGAAAACTGGAGGACGGCGGCAAGCTTTTCAGGATCCGTTCGAATACCGTCTTTGCTGACTAAGTGCCCTAGATACCCTGATCGTTTTGCTTGCGAAGGTGGATTTTTTCGCATTCAGCTGTGAACCAGCTTTTGCAAGGGAACCTAGGACTTCTTCGAGACGTTGTAGATGTTGCGAAAAGGTAGACTAAAACACTATGACGTCGTCTAGGTAGCATAAGCAGGTTTTCCACTTCAGGCCACGCAGCACGCTGTCGATCACACGTTCGAAGGTAGCAGGCGCGTTACAAAGTCCGAAAGGCATTATGTTAAATTCATATAGCCCATCTGGGGTAGTAAAAGCCGTTTTCTCTTTGTCAGATTCGGACACTGGTATTTTCCAGTAGCCCGATCGCAGGTCAAGGCTGGAAAAATACTCTGCGCCATGCAACAAATCTTTTGAGTCATCAATTAGTGGGATAGGGTAAACATCTTTGCGCGTTATTTTGTTCAGTGCCCGGTAATCAACGCAAAAAGGTACCGTTCCGTCTTTCTTTTGCACCAACACAACTGGCGAAGACCATGGACTCGAGGAAAGACGTATGATATTCCGTCGAAGCATGTCTGATACGTTTTCCTCGATTATCTTCCTTTCTGCGAGAAACACGTGGTATGGGCGCCGGTGAATTATTCGGGAGCCGTCAGTCTGAATTCGGTGACTCGCCGAAGTTGTCATAACAAGGACAGCGGAATGAACGTCAAACAAAGGGCGATGTCTGTTCAATAAATTCAGCAGTTCTTGACTCTGGTCTGCTGTCAGATCAGGGCTTATCGTCACCGATAGAAAAGTGGGAGAGTTGAGTGGTGGCGTGCTTGGCTCTGGTAGGTCTTCTTGACTTGGAAGGGCAACAATTCTAATGGGATGCGGGTCAATAGCATGTGACTGTTGATCCACAGGGCAACAATAAGGATTCGGGGGTCTGATTTAACGCAGTAATAAAAGCAGACCCATCAGAAAAACGAACAAGGCCTGGAACGATCAGAATGCCTCGATGTACCGTGTGGCCATAAGGTAGTAGAAGCACGTCGCCATCCACAATGTTGTTGCAATCAACGCTAATTACTTCTTCTCAGGATGGCCAAAGAACATAATCTGAAGTGGTGACGAGACGAATGCGCTCTTCGGGTTCCGATACAGAAGAGTCGTTGGGATTGAGGTGGATGATGGCGCTGACGACAAGATATAGAAGCGCGTGCAGACGACAGAAATTCCCACCCCAAAATAAGTTCGTTGGTGCACTCACGGAGAACTGCAGCAACTATATGATGACGAATACCGTCTATGAAAACACGAACTGTACACTGGGCGAGTGGGTGACAAATGGAGTTCGTCGCAGCATGGAGAGATGGCCCGAGTAAGGTGTTGTTACTTTGCGGAGGCGGGAGCAAAGGTCAGAGCGAATAATGGAAATAGCAGCGCCAGTATCCACTAGAGCTTCGACGCGTATATCTTCGACTAACAATGTTAGCAAGTTCGGTGGTCTGTCTGGAGGAATTGCTGGCTGTCTGTCCGGTGGATGCAGTTTTCCCTCCGAAAACTGCAATGGGGAGTTTTGCGAGTGGGCATTCAGAACATCGGAGGCGGGTCACAGAGGCGACGCGGAACGGCGATTGGGAGATGATGAGCGGCGGCGAGACTCACGGGAGTTCACAGGCAGACCACTACTGTAAGGTGGAGAGGGCGAACGCTGAAAAGAAGACCGGTAAGGCGTGCGCTGGTAGTTCGGGAGTGGACTGAAGCGTCCGCGTTCCTCTGGAGCGTAGCCACGTTGCTCGTCCTGTTGACGCCTTCGGCAAAAGCGAGATATATGACCCCTATAGCTGCAATAATAACAGATTGGGCGTTGAGGACGCGGCATGGCGTAATACGGCTGTGGGCGCATCGGTGGTGACACTGACGCCACAGGTACATGGCCGCCTGGTGTAGCTGCTGGGATAGTGGTGGGTGCTGAGAGCGCCGTGACTTCTGCGTACGTTGGTACCTGACGAGGTCTAGATTCGGCGGAACAAGGTGAATGTGACGCAGATGCAATCTCTTGCCTAATGATGTCCCGCAAGTTGGTTGGAGCTGAGGCTAAAGTAGACGGTGGGGCGCAGGAAGAGCAGCGCCCATGAAGCTCCTCACGAACGATGTCACGGACCAGGGCACGGATGTCGAGGGCCGCAGGAAGATGAATGTCCGAGGCATCATGGCAAAGACGAAGAGACTGAAGTTCTTCTAGTCTCTGGCAAATGGTGATGACATCTTGAGTCGTGGTAGGGTTTTGCGACGCAAGGGCGTTGAATGCGATGGTATTTATGCCTTTGATAATATGGCGTATTTGTTCGCTTTGAGGAATAGCTGAATTTACACGCTTGCACAAGGCAAGAACATCCTCAATGTACGAGGTGTATGATTCACCCGCCAGCTGAATGCGTTCAGCAAGCTTCTTTGTTGCTGCTTCAGCGCGAACACTTGGGGAGCCGAAAATCTGACGGAGCTGCCGTGCGAACGTGTCCAAGTCGGGAACATCTTGGACGTGGTTGCAAAACCAGGTTTTGGCAGCATCAGTTAGGTAGAAAGGGACCGTACGCAACTCGTGAGAGTATCCCACCTGTTCAACTCGCTGACGAGGCCGTAGATGTGTAGCCATTCTTCAATGTCATCCCCTTTGAGACCCGAGAATACTGGTGGATCACGCCGGTGGCTGTGGATGGCCAAGGTCGGCGGCGGAGGCTGCACTGGGCTGGTGGCATTGGATGGACCAGGATTGTCTTGCACTGCCATGGCAGGTGGTAGTAGACGACGACCCAAGCGCAGCTCCAGTGGTAACGTGCAAGAGGACTTGGGGATCGAGAAGCACCGTCTACCACTTATGAGGAAGAGCTTTTTTCGAGACGAGCTCGAGCTGGTACTCACTGATCATGATATCTACAGATGAGAAAATTATACAAATTATGATTACTGAGATGGAGCATGATGCTCCAACAGCTCAACTTAGATGTTCGCTACAAAAAAGGAAAGCTAAGCGCTAATACAGACGCATTGAGCCGTGCGTTTAGTTAGTACCTTCTCCACCTTTTGGTTTCTGGCTGGTGATTCGGGGAAACATTTTGTCCTCATTACGGTCTTAGCTTAGTGCTCTCGTCCAGAGTGAGCTCAAGGAGCCAACTTTATGTTCTATTCTATTTCGTTAAGTTATTTAGCGTGTAAAAATTTGAATTGTCACTTTAAGAGTCTTGTGTCCCACGTGTGCCTCTTGATGTAGAGGGAACGAAATTCCGATAGACACGTAGCTAGGTATATGTTGTACTATACTTTGTCTGGTGTTCTGTCGGGTGAACGAGGGCACTTGCTTGTGTCGTGTGTTGTCTGTTGTCGAACCGTTCTTGACAAGTTGCTGAACTATCGACAAGTGCTGAAACCAAGGATCGTCAGAAGAGACGAGCGAAGCTGGTCGACAAGTTGTGGCGACAAGCCAGTGGAGCTGGGATCCGTCCTCAAGAATGGGAAGTGTTCCCGGAACAGAGTCTGGAGCTGCCTTCTCCCCATGGCCTTGGAGGCGAACCCGGAGGGACCTGGCGAACGAGCGCACCTGACATCCGAGCCACGTGGATGCAGCTCGTCTTTCCGGTGCATTGTCTGGCGGTGGGGGTACTGTTATGCCTGCGAGTCCACAGCGAACGTCCATGCCTCTGAAAAAGGCAATCTGTCTCAAGGCCAGCCCGCGAGCCCGCCTGACGCGAACAACTCAACGGCGTCAACACGCGGCGGTGCCTCTCTGGCGCGCACATACAGTGAGTCATTTCAGCCAGTGAGCTTCGAGCAAGCATCCGGCGTCTTCCTGTCGCAATGCCTGGCGACGTCACTCGTCCTTGGGTGCAGCCACCTGCAGCGCAGCTTCTCCATGTTCAATGAGAAAGAATGACGTGGCCCAGCGGCGACCCCATTGGAGGATTCTGACCTCACCACCAGCGGCGCTTCTGGTTGGACATTTGGTTTCTCAAAGAATCCACCGGTGCATATAAAAGAAGCCCTGCGGCGCGTCGCGAGCAGCAGACCTATTTGAGAGCAGACATATGTGTCGCAGTTGAGCTATGTGTTAGCAGGAGACATGTGTGTCAGAGAAGACAGCTATGTGATAGAGAGTTGAGCTGTGTGTCAGAGAACAGAGCTATGTGATAGAGAGTTGAGCTATGTGTTAGCAGCAATCCTATGTTTTATAGAGGAGAGCTCGGCTCTTCGGGTCTCTAAGCTGTCGGCCCCAGTGCCAAATTTGTAACGCCTCTGTACATATGCTGTACATAAACCTTGTTGAACTCACCGTCGTCTCGTCCGCTCGTCTATCAGCTCTGCACTGAAGCAGTCGCGAGCTGAGAAACCTACGCTACCAAACGGCTGGTGACCGTGTCGGCGGAGGTCGGAGCAGTGGCGCCTTCGGGACCGTGTTGGCGTCGCCATCTTTCGAAACAGTGGTTGCAGCGGTGAAATTTCGAGGCGCCCTTCGTAACGTCGCCGGAGGCGCGCTTCGCAACAGCAGCTAAGAGAAGGTAGAGCAAGAAGAGGAAGAATAAGAAGAGTTGACCCAGGATCGGGCGTTGTCTCTTGTTCTCTGTCTAGTACATTACAATATATATATATATATATATATATATATATATATATATATATATATATATATATATATATATATATATATATATATATATATATATATATATATATATATGTAGTCTAGTAGATCCTCCGTGAGTGGTCACAACGTGGTTTATTTCGACGTTTCGGCCTAGAGTCTGGCCTTCATCAGGAATGTTCTATTCTATTTCGTTAAGTTATTTAGCGTGTAAAAATTTGAATTGTCACTTTAAGAGTCTTGTGTCCCACATGTGCCTCTTGATGTAGAGGGAACGAAATTCCGATAGACACGTAGCTAGGTATATGTTGTACTATACTTTGTCTGGTGTTCTGTCGGGTGAACGAGGGCACTTGCTTGTGTCGTGTGTTGTCTGTTGTCGAACCGTTCTTGACAAGTTGCTGAACTATCGACAAGTGCTGAAACCAAGGATCGTCAGAAGAGACGAGCGAAGCTGGTCGACAAGTTGTGGCGACAAGCCAGTGGAGCTGGGATCCGTCCTCAAAGACTCTAGGCCGAAACGTCGAAATAAACCACGTTGTGACCACTCACGGAGGATCTACTAGACTATATGCAACGCTACGGCCACTCAACCACCATGCCTGCCTATATATATATATGTATATATATATATATATATATATATATATATTATTTTTTCATCCACTTTTCTTTCTTCTTTCTTCTTATTTACATTCCAATGGTTCTAATAACTTCCCCAGTACATTCCTTGGCATTACTGTCTGTTAGATCTCATTAATAATGTGTTAAAACACGAAAAAACGAGCCCTTAGGTATACACTTCTTTCCCTTATTTTATATATATATATATATATATATATATATATATATATATATATATATATATATATATATATATATATATATATATATATATATATATATATTTATTTATTTATTTATTTATTCATTTATTTAGTATACCTCAAAGGCCCCAGTCGGGGTATTACATGATGGATGGGCATAATTAGCAACATATTAACGATTCAAGCACGGTCTTGAATACATGTGGGTCGGAGTGGTGCATGGCGAAGGCAGACAAGTTGTTCCAGTCCCGGGCGTTTGCCAGAAAAAAGGAGCGACGGTGGGCAGTAGTTTGTGCTGGCGGTGGATAAACGGCTCGGAGATGGTTTGTACGGCTAGATAATTGATGAGCAGGCAAGATGGCTGGAACGTTGAAAGGAGCGTGATAAAATTTATGAAAAACACAAAGCCGAGATATATGACGACGTGATTCTAGGTTGTTGAGGTGGCCACGAGTTTTAAGTTCGGAAACGCTGGAATGATAGGAGTACACGGAGTAGATGAACCGGGCTGCGCGATTTTGTACAGATTCGAGAAGGTTAGATAGATTAGATTGATGAGGGTCCCAAACCGAGCATGGGTACTCCAATTTAGGGCGAACAAATGTGGTGTAAGCTAACAACTTCTCTGATGAGGGAGCAAGTTTTAAATTCCTACGAAGAAAACCCAGCGCACGATTAGCGGATGATGCTACGTTGTTAACGTGAGTAGACCAGGTGAGGTTGCTTGATAATGTTACGCCGAGGTATTTATAGTATTCTGCTGTTAAGATTGTAGAGCCCGAAATGGTGTAGGTCGTTTGCTGGTAATGTTGTTCACGGTGAAATGATATTAGCGATGTCTTATTTACGTTTAAAGAGATTAGCCAGTCGTTACACCAGGATTCAATAAGGTTAAGGTCATTTTGAAGTATAGCAATATCGGTAGGGTTTTTTATTGGACGGTACACGACGCAATCATCTGCAAACAGGCGAATATTTGATGAAATGTTAGCTGGGAGGTCATTTATATAAATTAAGAAAAGTAGGGGTCCGAGTACTGTGCCCTGTGGGACGCCAGAGATTACGGGAAGATGGTTAGATGAATGGTTGTTAGCGTATACAAACTGTTGCCGATTAGTCAGAAAACTACGAATCCAGTTGAACGTCGATGTATTAATGTTTAAGCAAGAAAGCTTGAGGAGTAGCCGTTGATGCGGAACTTCGTCAAATGCTTTTTCAAAGTCTAAAAAGAGGGCATCGATGGGTATATTTAGGTCAACGCTAGAACTGATGTCATTGTACAATGAAGCAAGCTGTTTGTCGCAGGATAATCCTGAGCGAAACCCATGTTGACTATGATGAAACAAGTTGTGGCGGTTTAAGAACTTGACGGTGTTAGAGTAGATCACATGTTTCATTAGTTTAGAGCAAATGCTAGTGAGCGAGATGGGACGATAGCTGCTAGGCTGGGATGGAGGGCCCTTTTTAGGGACTGGTACAATCTTACCCACCTTCCAGTCTTCCGGCTCCACTCCTGAAGACAGT
Source organism: Rhipicephalus annulatus (assembly GCA_013436015.1). NCBI lineage: Eukaryota > Metazoa > Arthropoda > Arachnida > Ixodida > Ixodidae > Rhipicephalus > Rhipicephalus annulatus. The sequence continues at coordinate 17,224 of WOVY01006430.1, read as the reverse complement.
GATTGCTGAAAAATATGGCATAATATAACACTGACAATGGGTTGTGTGTTTTTTAACATTTTAGCGTTGATGCCATCGGCGCCACAAGAAGATGTAAGCTTTAATGAGTCGATTAATTTAGCAATGCCCTGTTGAGAAAACGTGATGTCCGGCATCATGTCGTAATCACGAGGATGGAATGAAGGTAAGTTGCCGTTAGGTTCGATAGTGAACATAGAAGAGAAAAAATGATTAAGTTGTTCGGCGGCTTCATAGTCGGGGATCGGAAGGTTATGATTATCAAACAGTGCCAGTGGTTGGGAATTTTGAGGGTTGAGAACGCTCCAAAATTTCTTCGGGTTATTGGTCAGCATGGCCGGCAAAGTCTGTGAGTAAAAAGAACGTTTTTCTTTCATAGCATGCGTGATGAATGCTTTTTCCGCAGCGTAGTAGTTGTTCCATGCAGAAATGTTATTAGATAGTTTTGCTGATCTAAAAAGTCTTTTCTTTTTTATTATTGAGTCGTTTTAGTGTAGCTGTGAACCATGTGGACGTCTTTTTTTCGGTGACGGTATTGGTGGGCACGTATTTTATGAACAGGTCATGGATTTTATTTTTGAAGAGCAACGAATTAGTCTCGACAGAGCGCTGCGAAAAATCGGCTAGCAGGCAAGTAGCGAATTCTGCAAATTCATTGTTTAGGGCGGAATAGTTTCCTTTGTTATACAATGTTATCGTTTTTGTTATTTTAGACGAGCGTGTTAGTTGGCAGAGGTAGGTACCATGAATCACTGAATGGTCACTTAAGCCAGGCAAGAACGTCATCTTGGAAACCTTGTCAGGCTCGGAAGTGAGGATAAGATCTAGAGTGTTGGAGGAGGTAGAATTTTGACGTGTGGGTTCAGTGACGAGTTGCGTTAGTCCAAATGTTAGGCATGAGTTGACGAAATCGCTTTCAGGACCGTGTTTGGCGGCTGTGCTTGCCAAATTATTCCACGAAATTGCTGGAAAATTAAAATCACCGAAGAGAAGTATCGGATAATGACGGAAAGTCCTAGTTACAGAGTGAATAGCCACGTGGAAATTCGGTACAAAAAGGGGGTCAAGACCGGGAGGGCGGCAACAAACTCCAATTATCGTGGGGGGATAAGAAGCATTGCAGAGAACGAACGTGATTTCTAAGCATGAGGACACACGAATTTCTGTACATTGAAGGCTTTTATGACTGCCTATCAGCACTCCACCTCCACGTTTGTTAGTGCGGTCACGTCGAAAAATGTTGAAGTCCGGGAAATATTGTAGCAGCTCAGAGTCTGCTATTGAAGGGTTAAACCAAGTTTCGGTTATTACGAACAAGTCTGATTCTGAAGAGCTCATTAGATTTTGTAAGCCATCGACTTTCAGAATAATGCTTCTAATGTTAGTATAAAGAAATGAGAATGATTTCCTGGTTGGAATAGTACGGCTGGGGCCTATGTGTTTAACGGGCGCAGAACGACTTTGTTAGTCTTGTGATCGTAAATGAAAGTTTTGTTGCGAATGATAAGCTTATCATGACGGAGTTTGTAAGGTTGCTGCTGTGCCCTTCCAAACTCACCGAGAAGTTTTCTGGCTTTAAGTGTGTTAGGTGAATAGCCCTCCGATATGCGATAGTTCGAACCTTTTAGCTTGCGCCCACTCGACAGTACGTTCTTCCTAACCTTAAAGTGTGCAAATTTAATGATGACTGGTCGGTTTTTGTTAGCATTATATTTACCTAAACGATGAGCCCTTTCTATATCCATTGCGTCAAGACTGATTTCTAATTCTTTGCAACAAAATTGGAGCACAGAGGCTTCCGATTCGGCCCAAGTTTCACGCTCGCGATCTTTCAAACCCAAAAGAACAAGGTTCGATCGACGTGCTCGGTCTTCAAAGTCATCCAATTTGGTCATGATTGCAGTGACATCTTGTGCATTCTGGTTTGAAAGCTTACTGATATTGTTCAATTGCTTTTTCATGCCCAATACTGATTCACAGTGTTTTTCTATTTTAGTTAGTCTATTGTTCATCTCCCTGATCGAATCATCGTTTTGAGACAGTTTTTGCTGGATTGCCTTAAGTTCTTGTAGCATGGAAGCTTGACCAGATTGGATGTTTTTAAGTGCTGTCATTACGTCACTCGACTGTAGCGATTCGCTGGAGTCGAGTACGTTAGAGCGAGTGGTAGGACCAGGGTTTAATTCAATGTCACCTGACAACGAAAGCAATTGCCTAATGACATGAACGCAATCAAGCACGACACTGAAACAACACTGTGCGCTTGGCAACACCAGGAGGGCCGCGTAACGAGTACGACGTGCATACAGAGAGTATCGATTATTTACCTGCAGGACAAAAAGGCGTTGCAGGTAAGAGGCCGTGGCCATAGCTGTGGTGTTGCCAAGCCCATTGAAGGCTGCGTTGGGCGAGTTCGAGCTTATGTAGTCCGGGGCAAGGAGGATGTTATCCGAAGATTAGCAATCCCTGTAATCACTTGGTCCGGTAGCGGCGGTCGATGCATTGGTACGCACTTTCCGCGCGGGGGCGCAGAAGGCGATTGTGGCAGTCGTAGTTGCACAGGCCGAAGGGGTGGGTCCGGGTAGCGGTCAACGTTCAGCCATGCCGGAGACCATGACGCCTCCGGGAAGTCACCAAAGGCACCGAAGCGCGCTGTCGGACCGGGGGCCGCAGAGTGACACGAAAGCCTGCAGGACAAAAAGGCGTTGCAGGTAAGAGGCCGTGGCCATAGCTGTGGTGTTGCCAAGCCAATATATATATATATATATATATATATATATATATATATGTATATATAGATATATATATATATATATATATAGATATATATATATAGATATATATATATATAGATATATATATATATATATATATATATATATATATAACCACGTTCCATACCACACATTCTCTTCTCTCACATAGACGAAGACGAACGCAGGAAAGCGCGACGTGCTAAGTATCAGCGTCGCCATCTACGGGAAGTTACCGCGGTGACAAAAGAGAAGGAAGCAGAAGACACTAGAGTTCTACACCACAGACTAGGGCTAAGGAAGCAAAGGCTAAGCGGGAAAAATACCAAGCTGACGCGCAGTTGAGACAGCTTGAAGCGGATGCAAGGCGGCAATACCGACAAGAACATTCTACACCAGAGACCATAACTAACGAAGCTGTGATTATGAAGTCAAAACGTAACCCGGAACTCGTTACCTCATATCAGCTATAAAAAGAATCACCGCTATATCACAAACGGTCTCAGCACGATCTCTTTGAATAAAAAATATATAAGTACCACAACCACAATCAGTTTCATTACAATCTGAACTTTTTTCACAATAATCGCCTCCGAAATCTTCGCCCCAGAAATATCTTGAAGCAGCTTGAAATGCAGTGATTTTTTTTTTCAGAGGGGGTAGCTGCTTTACAAGTACTTCGTCAATCGTTGATTGCGGTGGGTTGCTCTGAAATGCTTGAAGGCGTCAACGACAAAAAAAAAAAAAGTGGATACAGCGTCGCTGCATTATGCTTGTCCGCAAAACTTTATATTTCAGTTCAGCCTTTTGAAGAGTCCCAAAGGTGGCAACGTGGATCACTTAGTGGAGAAGTCGCTCTGTCTGTAGAAAAAATGCTGCATGAGATGGAATGAAATGAGGAAGACTATGAAAGACTTCCTTCTGATGCACTACGAGTGTCTGTCGCCCATGAATCGTACACCGCTGAGCGACGGATGGTCGTCCTGTATATTATGTGGCAAGCTACGACGTGAGAAATCGGGTACTTCGTAATAATCGTGATGAGTGCAAAAACGCCCGTCTTGTTTCGAAGTGTTGGTGGTTACACGTTCTAAGTAACACCGTTGCTGGTATAGCACGTTACTTCGGCGATTAGTATTTGACGCACTCGTTATACATGTACAAATGGAGCTGCTGCTTAAAGTGCGCGAGTTGTAGTTGTCGGCAAGTCGTTCCTGCAACACGGTGGCGCTATTTATCAGTTAAGTTTCAAAAAAAAATTGCTTCTGCTGATAGTACAGGTCACGGAGCATTAAGTTTGCAGCACCTGGAAAAGCAAGGCTTACGTTTCCATAAACAGTTCCAATTCTAGCGGGCCCTGTGTAGGTTAAAGGGGGAAAATCATTTACACTGCAAATACCTCGATTGTGGTTCGCTAGCAGATGCAAGCTGCCAAAATTACTGTAATTTTTTGATGTCACTGATCATATCTTTTCGGAGAAGGTTGACGATGAAATAATATTTCGGCTTTCTGTGACAATGAGAGATGCATTTAACATGTGACTTTAAAGAGACTCTAACATGTGACTTTAAAGAGACTTGATGAGACTTTAAAGAACTTAGGTGACATGTAGTGCCCTACACTTGCTCGATTAAAATGATTTTACCGAAAACGGGTCACCACCACACAGCGTGGGAGCAATTTTTTGTGGCGAGCGGCGCGTGCTTTCTCGTTTGTCTCCTCCGCAATGTTACCCGTGCCGGTGCATGCAGCGCCCCAAGCGGCATCGGCAAGCTTTGGAGACCGGTTTCGGCAGCCACTTTTCATAACCCCCCCCCCCCCCATCCTCGCCACCCTAGCTGTACCCTTTAGATCGGGCGGCGGCTAACGCCACTTAGCCGTGATACTTAGTGAACCAAAAACTTGCTTGAACTTCTGATACCATGCACAAGACGACATTGCATGCCGAACTTCAGACCAAGAATCATCACCTCTCTTCATATTCCTCTCACATCATACCTATTGTATTCCACAGTGCCCTATTTTTCATCACTGTTGCATTACTGTTACCTTTAGTCGTTAAGCATATTTCGTGTTCTCTTAGGTACTCGGGCCCATTGCTTATGCATACGCCTAGATATTTGTATTCATATGTTATCTCTAGAGTGACTTTCCAGACAACACACAACATCCAAAGAACTCCCCCCTTCCCCTCCCCCCCCCAAAAAAACGCCCCACATCCCAACATGGGTTTTTTTTAGATGTCCTTGGAACATGTGCATATGGGTCATCCCAACAGGGTGGTTATTAAGATCTCCTTTGGAGATGTGAATACGGGTCATTATTAATACATCCTTTCTGGGCTCTGTTTGGAGTTCAAGTAAAGGCGAATTCACCGTGTCGAAAATTGGTCATCTATCGGAAACTGTGATTCCAACGGAGTGCACGGTTCGTGCGCGTGCACAATTGTCATGCACAGAAAACATAGTAATATTTGTATCTTGCTTTTATGTATCCTTTTTTTTTGCTATAACTGTCGCACCATCATTTTCCTTTAAATCAAGAAACTCGTGGTAGGGCAGCCAGAGTTAGGAGACTGCTGCGCGGCGCACGAGCCACCCCCACACAAAAACGGCTGCTGCGCCGCACAGACGTGACGACATGCACTTTTTCGGTTAGGCGCTTCGTTTGAATAGTCTGAGTATTTAGCGATACGTCTAGACGTAACGGTGGAAACAGTAAAAGTTACGTCCAAACGTGAAAGTAAAAAAAAATGTTAGTTAGGTCCAGTGTGACAACAATTGTACAAAACCAACTTGTTAATCGTTTCAAACCAATTGGCAGCTGTGGTCTTGTTGGTGCCCAATATTAGAATTCGGATACGTCTTGTTTTCAGGACGACCTGCGTACAAAACTAAGCAGCTGGTTCTCTTAAAACGGGAAGCTCTGCGCTTGTGTCTGGGGCTCCCTAGGTTTACAGCAATTATTGTTATTTATCAGGAAGTGCGTCTTCCTACATTTCTCTGTTTATCCCGCTTGTTAACAGTACAGACATTTCTAAAATTTTACAGCTTACCAGTCAGAAGAGCTGAATACGTTTTCACCAGTGACCTAGATTCGTTCTTTCTCGCTCATTGGCTTTGTTTTCAAACACCGCAGATAATGTATGTACAAAAGAAACTGACAAGTATAAATATCAACATCAGTGACGTAATTGATTCTGATATCTCAAACCATATTTTTAATATAGAATATGATGAGATCTTTCCTCCACACTCTATATTTAAATCCCGCAAATTCTTAGAGAACAGGCTAGCAGATTTTCTACAGCATACGCAGACATGTAACAAGAACTTTGGTGGCACCGTTCGGAGCATTATGCTAAACTACGTGCTCTTCGTTATACAGGTATTCCTTGGCTTTCACGGGACTGAACGTGCTTCCCTTCTGGGTTGCTGTGGTCATTCCGCCACAACGCAGATGTCATCAAGTATCCAACACGTGCAACTTGGGACGACACTGCTACCGCTATCAGCATGGCAGAAAGAACCCCATCATGATGCGACGCTTCGCACGTCACATCCGGAGGATCCTTGTGGCACACCAGCGACAACTGGCACATCAGCAGGACCGCATAAAAGGCCGAACATGACCCGCGTGCTTCACTGGACTTGGTGGCACCGTTTGGAGCATCATGCTAAACTACGTGCTCTTCGTTATACAGGTTGGTGATAAACGGTCCTTTGTTAAATGTACTAAAACTAGTTACGTTGGACTAGTGGTGCTGCCAAGCCCACAGTACATGTTGTTTTGCTACCTGCAGTGTGTTCGCGTGATATTTTTGTTATTGCAACTGAGTGGTGACGTAGAAGAGAACCCAGGTCCTGACGAAATAGATCAAATACTAAAGGCTGTCAATGAACTTAAGACATCTCCTACATTCCCGGCTGCGGCGGCTGCATTTCCGATGGAGGCGGAAATGTTGTAGGCCCGTATGCTCAGATTTGGGCGCACGTTAAAGAACCCCAGGTGGTCAAAATATCCGGAGCCCTTCACTACGGCGTCTCTCATAATCATATAGTGGTTTTGGGACGTTAAACCCCACAAATCAATCAATCGGACATCTCATACAGCTCTTGAGACGGGTCTTAAAGATGTCCAGCTAAGGGTATCTCAGATTGAAAGTACCCTTACGTCATTAAAGCAATGTCAGGAGAAGATAGAAAAATGTGAAGCAACCGTATCGGCTATGCGCAGTGAGTTTACTGAAATGCACAACAAAATAGATGAACTAGAATATAGAAGCCGCCGAAACAATATAATTATTTATGGTCTTAAATAAACAGAACAAAAACCAAAAATGGTGCAACAACTTTTGACGCGAGGAATATTTTCTGAAATGTTGGGCATCGAAGTGAAATCTGTTGAGCGTGTGCACAGGCTCGGTCTTCGGAAGCCTAACCACGACCGACCGGTTATATTGCGCTTCTATGATTTTACAGAAACAATGCTGGTATTACGAAACTGTTATGAACTGTAAAATACCGCCATATCTGTATCGGAAGACTATTCTAAGTTTGTTCGTGAAACTCGGAGGAAGCTGTGGCAGGCGTCTGCGCTGAATCACAGTAACGGAGATAAGGTGACACTAGTTTACGACAAAGTTAAAATCAATGTAGAATCCTTCACATAAAATGAGATAGAAAATAAATTGGTAGCTGTGAAACGTGCTTGTACCAATGGTCACAAGAAGGCAAGCACTTCTCAAGCGTGACAGAAAACAAAAGAGCCACTTAAGCTGCTTTGGTTTAATGCAAGAGGTATCGTAAACAAACACAGCAGTTGGAAGAAATGTCGCTTTTGTACGGACCTGATGTAGTGGTCATTACGGAAACGTGGCTAAACCCTGATATTCACGATATAGAGATAGTGCAACCAGCATACGCATTGCTTCGTACAGATCGGGATGGCCGTGGCGGGGGCGTGGCCATCGCCATTAAACGGAACACGCCTTTTCATAAAGGAAGTGGCATTGCTGGTCACAAAAGTGTGTGGTGTTCAATCCTTATTGATAACGCCCCTGTGTTGATTGGTGGTGTAAACCGGTTTCCGGGTGCTCCTGATGAATACCTTGTAAAGCTACAGAACTTTCTTCACGGCTGTGTAGGTGAGCGAACGAAACTAATACTTACTGGTGATTTCAATATGCCGGGAATAAACTGGGACACGTTTGCCATCGAAAATACTGCTGTGAAAGGTTCAGATATACTTTTTGACATTATGTTTAGTCACTGGTTGACACAGCTGATGATCAAACCGACTCACATCCACGGGTTGGCATGTTCAGTGCTTGATCTTGCATTTGTGTCTGGCTCATTAACAACACAAATAAGTATTGAAGAGGGAATCTCTGATCACAAGCTCATTCTGTTGACATTTCATGGCATGGGCGGCCGCGTATCACACGCAACGACGCGCATATCAGTTAAAGATTACTACAGAGCGAATGACGAAAGTTTTATAGATTTTCTTGAAGCATCACAAGACGATTTCTTTAATACGTCATCGGGTGTCGTGGATCTATGGAACAAACTAAAATCTGGAATCGCGCATTGTGAATCAACCTTCATACCTGCTAAGCTAAAGAAAACTAAGCGTAAAACACCGTGGATTTCGAGAAACATAATCCACCTAAAGAGAAAAGTACAAAGACTCCGCAAACAAACAAAAAAAGAAATCCGCTGCGCTCATTGAGCTTTCACGCCACTTAAAAACGGAAATAAAGATGGCAAGAGACCACTTTTTCTCAAGCACGCTGACTGAGTTTATGACAAATCAACCACGTAAATTTTGGAAGTAATTGTCAAAGCCAAATAGCACAGTAACTAAAATGGAAATATCGGGTAGTCATGTTGAAGATGCTTTCAACATTTACTTCCAATCATTTTTCACGCGTACGCAGTCTTCACTTTTACCGTCGTCTAACTGTGAAAATCACATGCCAGAGTTAACAATACAGAGTCTGGCATACTTCACCTGTTTCTTCAACTCGATGTCAAAAAATCACAAGGCCCGGATGAAATTTCTAATGCTTTTCTTAAGCGCTATGCTGCTCAGCTAACCCCTTTTCTGCAAAATATATTTTCCTTATCATAGAAACAGCGGTGCTTACTAATGATTGGTTGTATGCAAAAGTAATTCCTATCCATAAAAGTGGGAACAAACAACTGATAAACACATACAGGCCAATATCACTGACAAGTACATGCTGCAAGCTGATGGAGCATATAATAAACAAAGCACTTATGAACTATCTAGAGGAAAATAATCCGCTTTATCCGAACCAACACGGTTTTAGAAGGAAGCTTTCGACCACTACACAACTTTTAGAGATTACTCATAACCTTGTTTTAGCTATTAATTCTAGACTGAAAAAAGATGCTATATTTATTGATTTTTCTAAGGCATTCTACCGCATCCTGCACTTGTTGCTCATACAAAAACTTGAATCATTTGAGGTTAACTCAAAAATAGTCCATTGGATTGGCTCTTATCTTTCTAACCACACTCAGTATGTTTCTTTCAATAATGTCGAGTCCGACCATGCCGACGTGTTCTCTGGTGTTCCCCAAGGATCCGTACTAGCACCATTACTCTTTCTCATATACATCAATGACATCTACACTGCTATGGAACCAGGTATTACAATGAGGCTTTTAGCAGATGACTGCGTCATATACTCTCCCACTAGCACAACACTAGCACAACAGAAGACCAGGTAAAACTTGACAAATCTTTAGAAAATATTGGACAATGGTGTGAAAAACATGGTATGCAAATTAATACAGACAAAACCATGTGCATTACAATTTCCCATAGAAAGACACCACTTCACTTTCAGTACAACTTATCTGGGACAGACATCAAGCACGTAAATACCGTAAAGTATCTGGGGGGTCACAATAACATCATCGTTAAAGTGGGATGTCCACATTAATCAAATTTCTGCACGTGCATTTAAACAACTAGGTTTTTTAAGGCGTAAACTAACCGGAACTTCCCTTCAAGTTAAACTAACAGCGTACAAGACGCTCATTAGACCCGTCCTAGAATAGGAAGCAATAGTTTGGAAGCTGTACCAAAAGAACATGATTGATGCATTGGAAAAGACTCAAAACCGGGCTCTTAGGTTTATTTTTTCAAAGTATGCCAGGCGGGAGAGTGTTTCCGCATTGAGTTTGCAAGGACGTGTCGCAATTATTGCTAGCCGACGACAATTAGCCAGCCTAAAATTTCTTTTTCTTCTTTCAAACAACCTGGTAAAATTAAAAAAAACATGATTACCTTAAAGCCCCGCACCGTCACTCCAGTATAACTAAGAATGACAAATACATACGCCAATTCTTGTCACGTTCTAACGCGTTGAAGTATTCTTTTTTTCCCGCAGCTATAGAGATGTGGAATGACTTGCCGAACGACGTTGTCAGTGCACAATCACCTGAATCATTTTCATCGCTGTTGGAAATTCATTTAATGGCATTGCAATAAACCCTGTGCTATCTTCGCCGAAATAAAGCTTGAAACAGTGTATGGCACATGTGCTCGCACATTGCTACTTCTGCTTAACCGCCTGCATCTGTATATCAATGTTACCGTTAATGTTATCATGCTAAGTAGTTTTTTTAGTGAAACATATGTGCATTGTCTATTTATTGCTTTATACTGTTATATTGTTATTTTTTTCTTTTCATCTTCGCGATATGAAGTGTTAATTGCTCTGTACGCCCTCTCCTGTATAAGCCTGAAAAGGCCCACAGTACTGAATAAATGAAATGAATGAATGAATAATATCCACATACGCTTCCGTCAATGAGGGAAGAGCAGGCGTAGGAATTATCTCCCGATCACTCGGCAGGTCATTTGCTGTGAGGCTACCCGATTTCCCCCCTGTTTTTGAGGCGGAGCTAATGGCAGTCATCATGGCATTGCGAAAACTTCCGCAGAATGAGAACAAAGAAATAATAATTACTGATTCGCTCTTGGTATGCGCAACTCTTGCAACTTCTCATACCTCTCATGCCACCACGACGTTTCGATCTTTAGTTCCGTCTCAGATGAAGTACCTAAAATTAGTATAAGTACCAGGTCACTGTGGGTTAACATTAATTGAAATGGCCGACGCCTTAGCCTCACCGCTAGATCTCCCAATAATTCAGGTTCTCCCAGTGGTAGAATATTTCACCGCAATCAGGTTTAGAAGATAAGCTATCCACACAGAAAGGATGGAAGCAATAACCACGTGGACAGAATATAATCACCTAAAATACCCATGGAGATCGTAGTGGAGCCATTTTCGACAATCAGAAGTGATGATCGCCAGATTTTATTGTCGTGTCCCCCCCCCCCCCCCCCCCAATACACTTTACCGGTACAGGGCTGGTCTGACGATATCACCCCTCTGCCAATTCTGTGGAGAAATGGAAAATATCGCACATTACTTTTTGACATGTGCAAGACATTATCGTATCAAAAGTCGACTTATAATTACTTCTTTTACAAAAAATGGCTTGACCTTATCGGAGGAAAATATTTTAAGCTTCGGTGCCTCAGGCTTGGGATACTGCTACAGGGATTCATTTGATGCCGTGTGTAATTTCATTATAAATACTCAACGCGTGCCATTTTAACCTGGCATTTAAGATCTTCGTCATTTCGTTACATTAAAGCTTAAGTTTCTAAATTATTCCCGTCAGGTTATTACGGCAGCCTGGAATACAGGCTCAAAGCGTAATACTTGCAGTTAAATTGAATATTTTACGTATATTTGCCATTTCATTTCTTTATTTTTGTTTTAAATTTCCTAGTTACCTAAAATAACATTTATCAGTCTCTACGTTGCATTCTGGCGTACCTGCCATGTAACTAGGATTGCAAAGCAAAGCTCGATCGCTGGTGAACCAGTGACGCCATTACTGCTGGTTTTAAGTAAATCACATCCACAGCCTCGTCGATAAGGCGTCGCGTCTTATCCGTAACATATGTGGTGGAGGTAGAACGTTCCCCGTCCTCACCACAAAGCTTCGCAGTGGCCCCACCGTTCAGTCTCCAGCCATGGCTACTGTGGTGCTGTGGCGACATCCTTGAGAAGGATGCGCACTGTTTGTCGTGTTGTTGTGGGCTTTATATATAGATGTCCATGCAGGCTGGTACACGTGATCGTCAGTAGCCAATTACGTTTGTACGCGTCCGCTTCGTGGTATGGTCTTAAAAACAGCTGCTGGTCAGCCGAGTCGTTGTTGGGCTTCCGCGGAGTACGTTTGACTCGCTCGTGTCGGTCGGCCGATTGCCAGTGCGCGGCGAGTTCCGCGTCCAGTCGTCGGGCCCCCTTGCCGTCGTTCGGACGCCGCCCGCCGACACAACAGCTACCAATGACAACAACTCGTCAGCGACTCCATCTGTAGCTCCAGCCACTACATACTGACGACACCCTACCCACGTGATCCCGGTACATTCTCCGCACAACCTGGGCTTGACGTTAACTACTGACTGCGTATGTACGAGCGTGTTAGCCAGACACACCGATGGGACCCTACCATGATGCTCGCCAACGTAATATTTTACTTGGACGGCACCCCACGTGTTTTGTTTGACACCGATGAGACCGAGATCACCAGCTGGGATATCTTCAAGGAGCGACTAAGCGACATCTTTGGGGATTCGCCCCGGTTCGCCAAACAGAAGCGCGAAAAGAACTCGCCCACTCGTGTGCAGTTCTCAACTGAGTCGTAGTCTCCTACATACAGGACGTGCTCGCGTTTGTACCGGAAAGTGGACGAGCAAACGACAGAGTGACAAGGTGGTCACATACTCAAGGGCATCACGGAACGGACACCTTCAACTTACTCGTGTACACTAACGCACGACGTCGATGTGAATATTAAGAATGCCGCCGCTTCGAAAGGGCCAAAAGCCGCCGTGTCCTGCCTCAATTTGCGCGGCTACCAAACATTGCTGTTGCCTCTCCCTGCACCGATCTCAATGGCTGCATCACCCATGCAGGAGAACGTGACACGCATAGTTCGACGGGAGCTTGAGGTGGCCAAGTCCCGGTGCCATATTCTTCACTTCCACTCGACATGGCGCCACACAAAACGCATCCGGTGGTCTCTGTTATTAAGCCATCGTGAGGCAAGAAATTGCGAACCTCAATTTTTATGTGGCCTGATTTGTCTCCCAACCCGCCTCCAGACCGATGACATTAAATGCACCGTGCCATGACTCATATTTTCTTCCGTGATCCCGCAATGCGGACGGAATGGAGAACAGCAGACGACAAGCCAATCTGCTTTCACTGTCACCGAGTTGGCCATGTCTCCCGCTACTGTCGCAGCACTTGGATGCCCCACCGCTGGAGCCAATTTTCTTCTTCTCTCGGCCATACGTGGGAAACCCGTCGGTATTCGCCAATCCGTGAGTATTCGGCTTCCGACGCACCCAACAGCCGCTCTACCACTCGTTCACCGTCACCGCAACGCCACCGTTCTCTGTCACCCCAACCCCGCCGCTATCCATCGCCGACTAACTATGGATCTTCCCGAACGGAAAACTAAGTTATGCAGCTCCTGGAGGTAGTGCTGCATCAAGTGCGAGTGACCAAAATTCTGTGTTGACGCTCCCTACTATGAGAACTTGCTGGAAGTGAGTGTGGACAGTCTTTCTTTGACGGCTTTAGTTGATACTGGAGCTCAGGTGTCTATAATGAGTGCTCGTCTCAGTCACCGCCTCAAAAAAAATACTCACGCCTGCCGCAACACAAGCCGTCCGTTTCGCCGATAGTAGAACTGTGGCCGTCATTGGAATGTGTACCGCACGTATTAGCCTTACCGGCAGCCATGTTCCTGTTTTATTTACCGTGCTCGACAATTGCCCTCATGACCTCATCTTCGGGGTGGACTTCTTATTGACGAATTCTGCCCTGATCGACTGTTCCGCTGACACTCTCTGTTTAGAACTTCTTCCAGATTCTCGCCGCGAGCTGCCGAAGAGCCTCTGTACCACAGACTTCAGTCGGTTACCGCCAAAAGTCCTAAAATTCATTGAATTGGCAACAAGTTCACCCGTTGTTGATGGTGATTATGTCGTCACGCCTATTCCTGATGTTCTACTGGCGCGCGACATCACCGTGCCACACTCCGTCGTAACCATGGCTTCTAACCGAACATGCCTGCCAATTATCAATTTTGGCTTCACGCAGCAAGTACTACCACACGGAATTTTAGTCGCCACGCTTCGACACTTAATAGACGCCCACGTCACCGCTTTTGCGGCAGACGCATGCTCCGATCTGCCATGTCGCCCGCAGGATGCCACATCCCTCGATGCGGCCTTGCGCCCCATGATCGAACCGAAACTCAAACCTGAGCAGTCCGACGCCCTATTTCACCTTCTGGCTCTTACAGCGACATATTTGACATTGACAGCAGTCCACTCGGTCGGACTTTCCCCGTGAAGCACAACATTATTACAGCTGATTCTCCTCACAATCATCGCCGACCATACCGGTGTCTGCCATGGAGTGTAAGGTAATTAAAGAAGTCAACAAGATGCTAGCCAAAGGAATTATTGAACGCTCCAGGAGCCCTTGGGCATCTCCTGTTGTGCTCGTTAAAAAAAAAAAAGATGACACGTGGCGCTTCTGCGTACCGCCCTCTTAATCAAATCACGAAAAAGGACGTTTATCATTTGCCTCGAATTGATGACGCCCTCGATTGTCTCCACGGCGCGCGATACTTTTCTTCATTATGTGACCAGTAAAAGAGCGAGGGATTGTGAGATGCACCGTCTGCTACCGGCTTCCGGCTCTCGAGAAGAGCAGACGACGGCGAACCACTTCGCCGCAAGCCTCAGATTATTCAGGATTTGCGCGCGCGGCCTCCCGTTTATCTTCGCCTTGATAAACCATGGTTGATTGTTCAGCCGTTGGCTGCTCCTACTCGAGCATGAAAGGCAAACGCAGGTATAATTTCCATGGAACGAAGAAAAAAAAATCGGTCCGTATCTGCATGTAATCTGCAAATGTCGTCGAGAGACGGTAGTCTTCCGTGTGGAGAGAGTGAACAAAACATTTATTTGATGTTCTGCGCAAGAAAATCGGCGAATGGTTTTCCGGAGGCGTTCGTGAGAATGCCTCGAGCGTGCAGCGGAAGTGAACGAGCGCATCAAGTTACGTCAGACGTGAGACATGAGCGCCATCTGGCAGATTTATTTGAAAACAAAGCGCGTGGGCCTGAAACGGGCGCGCACGCCTGTCTCAGAGGTGATAGGGGAGACCCGCTCAAGTTTGCCCGGCCACGCCAGCGCTTGCCTTTCCTCTGCCAGAAAAAGCGCACAACAGTAGCGTCTTCCGACCCTTCCACTCTCTTCGGCTTCCACGCATTTGCGAAGCGCGCGCTGCACGTGAAACGTCCCTCGTTCCGCGATGTCACCCCAAAGAAAAGGGGAACTATTGCGGCGTAGTCAACAGTCACAATAACCATGCAAACACTAAGGGGTCGACTCCACGAGTGAAATTCTACCGATTCCCAAACCGATGGTACGAAATAAGTAGACGACAGAAATGGATTAAAGCAGTGCACCGAAAGATGTAAGAAACAATTTTTTCATAAAAATTAGCAGGCGCACAATGCATTAAAAATAACAGGTAAAATTTCTGCGTCACCGTTCCTCTAATGTATCAAGTTACTGGGAAATGCACGTCCCCATCTTAAAAGTATAAATTTTCAACGTCCATCTTTAGAGCGCTGTTAAAAATAGCGAAGAAATATTTTATGCTGCTGCTATTATTCAATATGTTGGGACGTAGTAGTTGAAGCTGTGTACACATGTGATGATGTGTTGTTATATATTTTTATATCTACGCAGCGCCGACGGAAGTGTGTGGTTGCCAAAAGCTTGGACAATGATTTGTAGCAGACATTTTGTGAGAAACTACAAAAATGACTCAAATCTGGTCCAATCTTATGTACCGACAGTGTTTCCAGCGGCTTACAATAAACGGGCACCTCACGTGGAAACGGCGCAGAGGTATAATAGGCAGTGAAGCGCATAACTATCTATGCATTTTAAAGCATTTCTGAGGACTCTCGATTCCTCGTTTCAAGCTCAACGAGAATTCGTTCCGCGTATGCGCAATTATCAAGTCAAGCGAAAATAGAAGGGTTTGATCGAACATGCCACTTTAGCACCGTTACATTTTAAGGGTAAGATTGGAACGCGGTTAGTAACAAGCACATTACTTTTTTTATAGTCTTAGTACAAAGTAAAACTGATTCAGGCAACAGACAATGCAAAATGTTTCATCAATAAATTTTCATACGCAGCTATCTCCGTGAAGTTCTTGTATGAAGTGTTTCTGTGCACACAGATGGACACAATTGTAGTTTTTTAATGGGGCATTTTGCCATCGTAGATGTTTTTATGGAGTTTGATTCGTATGCAGTACTTGTTTTATTTTGTGAATGTACGGCGTTACTAACAGGATCACGGAAACCGCGTCTACTCATTTTCAGACTTCTTGTACATTTTATACTTGAAGATGATAAAAAACTATTATTATCTGCCGCACTACAGATATGCTCAATGATGGTCGCCCTACAATATCTGCATAAAAAAAAAACTCCAACGTATAGACGTTGTTGTGAACGGCACGATCTAATCTCTGCCACAACTTTATTTTGCTTAGGTGGAAGCGTCATTCTGTGAGGGCAGCCGGATCAGCATAAAATTCTGTGTAGCAGGCTGTGCCACAAGGTATTGCTCAAGACGACCCAGCAATGCAAGGTGAAGAGAACTCTGTGTTCCTCGATGTTCATGACACGCTTTCAA
Organism: Rhipicephalus annulatus; assembly: GCA_013436015.1. NCBI lineage: Eukaryota > Metazoa > Arthropoda > Arachnida > Ixodida > Ixodidae > Rhipicephalus > Rhipicephalus annulatus. The sequence goes on along the minus strand of WOVY01006430.1, from coordinate 589 downwards.
GTGATTTAGAATTGCTAGGGGCGCCAGTGATGCAATTACGTTTGCCGCCGGAGATGCGACGCTCCCGCTTGAGTGGACACGACCATGACAACTATGAAAAAAAGAAAAAAATGCATTAGCCGTCGTTGCACTTCCATTGGCAGATAACAGTGAACTAGTTGTTACTGAGTATGCAGGGGCAGCCGAACAACACGGTGCATTTTTGATACGTGACCAAGATAAAATGCCTTTATAGCAATTCGCTCTTCCCCTGCAAATTAGACACACACAAAAAAAGTCTCTGAAAGCGGGGCACTCATCATGATGGTACGCACGCTGTTCGTGATCTCAAAGTACCCGCGATGAGAACCATGATAATGCAAGGAGAGACATGCGAGATAGATGTCAATTTCGTTGTGGGTCAGAAAGAAGCCCCAAATTGACCATTTATTTTGAAGTGCTGTGTATATACGCATGATAACTTGGGTGGTGCTAGTAAATTAAGGTATCCCAACTAATAGCAGTCACAGCGCAGCAAGAACGCTTACCTAAAGCATGAGAAGCGGCCTTACCCATGCATCCAGTAGCAAACATAGTGCGTATAAACCCA